>QOCX01006731.1:0-10982 GCA_005959815.1 Sarcophaga bullata
AAGTGGTGTGAGAAGCTAGGCCGTAGTCCTGACTGAAGGGTTGTAATGGCCAATTATGTATGTATGTAGTTATGCAAACTTTACTCGTTGTTTTTTTCGAATTAAATGCCTTTAAAAACGTTGTTGTTAATGCTGTTATTTGCTGCAATTCTGCAATCTCAGTAATTGTGAATTTGGTTGAATGTGATTGCAAATTAAATTTAATTTTTTTTTTCCATTTTTTGCTTTTGTTTTCAATAAACAATGTTGCAAAATTTTTTTAATTGATTTTTAATGTCACACGCCTACAGTGATTATGCTTAATGAATAAGATTTTTATTTAAATGTTCATGTTCTGTTCTGTTTCTCTTCTGTATTTCTCTTTAAATAATAATTATTTTCAATTTTGTATTGCAAAATTGTTTTTTTCTTTCTTTTTTTTTTTTTCTTTTGTTGTTGAAATAATGCGGAAATTTTCATCGCTTGACATTTTTTCTGTTTGTTTTCATTTGTTTTTATTTTTATTTTAAAAATCTATAAATTCCTTTAAAATTTTATGTTTGTTTTTTTTCTTTTGTATTTCAATTTTAATTTGTTTTAATTTTTAGACACTTTGGCTGCTGGTTGGCTGGCTATGGCTAGCTGGCTGGTTAGCTGTGGCTTATATGATCATTCATTGTTTTATGTTAATTATGACACATTAAATTACTTGTTAATTTATTTATTGACCACTTAAGGCGGCAGCCACACGTCTTTTGATTTTTGGTTTATAGAATAAATTCAATTTTTCTTTTTTGCTTTTTGTTTATGGCCAAAAATTCTAAAGAAAGTAATTGTAGCTGAATGCAGTTAATGCAATGTTAGAGGGGTTAACTCGAACAATGAACGTTTTTATTTTTTTTTATTTTTATTTTTTTTTTCAATAATTCTTAATAATCGTTTTAACTGCAAGAAGCTAAAATAATTTATTTTTCTTTATTTCAAAATGAACAGAAAATTAAAGCACGATTGTAAATTTATTTTCGAAATAATTTTAAAATTTTTTTTAAATTTTTGCTCTCGATTTACTCCTTTGTTGCTTAGTTAGCCATATTTTGAAAGAATTTTTTTCTTTAAATTTAAAAAAAAAATTCAAAAATAATTTCTAAATTAAAGAATACAACAATTGAGGTTAGGTTACATGCCTTGGTTCATTTTTGCTTGGAACGAAGTAATTAATATCAGTCATACTAAAAAACAAAACTGCTTTGATGCTAGTAAACGAACAGCCGCTTTATTATTGAAAATGTTGAGTAAATTTTAAATTATCCACAGTTTCACATTTCAAGTTCTAAAAAGAAATACAGTATTCCCCGAAATAATACGGAAGCACCCCGAATAAAATAATTCTCCCCTAGTTAGTAGCACTGAAACTTAAGCAATCTTGTTTTTTGCTTTAAAATTTAATGAAATTATTTCACTTGTGAGCATTCCCCGCTTCAAAATGTATTATATTTTAAAAATAATTCGTTTATATGCACCCGCTTTATTACCACTTTCTTTTCCTGTTCTCTCTCTACCTCTCACATTCGTGCGATAAAACGTTTTTCGATTTCTTAATCCATTGGAAGCCAATATGCAGCATTAACGCCTTACGGCAGATTTATTGTACAGCGCAATGCAATTCTATAGAGTGTTCCTTAATTTGTTCCTTCTCCTTGAGGCTTAAACTAAAGACTGTCCCATTCAGAAGGCACAACCAATTGATTGACAATGCAATCTCAGATAACTGATTCCTATTTCGTAATTTGTAAAACGGTACTTCTAATAATATAAGTTGCCGTAGTCTACTAGGTAGTGTTTTGGCTTATTAGACTTGAGCCCATAGTTCAAACCATAGGTCATACATCAGAACGAAGATTATGACGGACAAAATATTTCTTTCGGAACTTCCCTCAACAGATTTCTGGCAAAAACTCTGAGAGTAAATAAAGTTGCCATGGAAAGTTTCTCAGAAGTTTGTCGTTCGGAGTTGGCTATAAAGTGTAGTCCCCGCCACCCATGTATCAAAATAACACACACCACATAAGTAATGCAAGAAGTTAGGTCGTAATCCTGACTGAGGGGTTTGTAATAACTAATTACGTATGCTCTTCTCCTAATTTGATCTGGTACAGGTCTCGGATAAATCAACAGCCTCATTCTGTGCCTAGTCAGTGCTACAATAGGACTCTTGAGTATGTCTATAAAGTCTTCTGCGGGTCCATCTCCTCCAGGAATTTCTCTGCAGTGATCCCGAAATAATACGGGGGCCTCAGCAAATTACAACTTTGTTCATCGCATTGAGCTGTCCAACCATGCCGGCATTCAGATTGAATGATATGCGGCTTTTTGCTTTCAGGTGCGGGATTTCGTTGGTGAAATTCTCCGCTTATAAGCACTATCCTGTAATTCAACATTTTTGAAAGTGCTTATATCCGGGGAATACTTTAATTGAATACTGACAGTTTTAGAACCTAAAAAATAATAAATGTTCACAATAATACAAAAGTATTGGTTTTCAATTTTATAACACTGAGATATTTTGTAATAGAAAAAGTTAGGTTATGTCGCTACCATCTGCACAATTGTACTATAATGTGGCTTATCATTAAATTGGATCTGCTTAGTTCAACAAAAGGGAAATAAACTTCAACTGTTAACATTTTTTCTTTCTTTTGAAATAGAATTTCCTTTCTTTACTTATCAACAACAATTATTTGCGGTCAAGTGTCAAACTGTTCAAAAAAGCGTTTAAGTTTACCAGGCTATTTAAACAAATCTTATTGTATATGTTTTCTTTATTTTTTTGAAAAAACAAAGACAAAAAATTAAAAATTGTTGCTTGTCGTTTATGAATTCCACAAAAATAAACCAAAAAAATCTATTGTTCGTTCAGAAAGATTAAAAATTATTCTCAGCAAAAGCGAAATACATTAACATCAATCTCTCATTATTTTTCAAAAATCTTGATTGTTTTTTATTGAAATTTTGTTGCAAAAAGGAAAAAAAGAAACATAAATAAACTGACAATTTCTTTACCTTGAGAAAAGTGACAATTTTTAAGTTCATTGTAATGAACGCAGTATGTTTATACGCATATTCGTTTCGTTTTTTCATTTTATTTTTTTTAAATACAATACAAATAAATTGTTTGTATTTTTTGTTTTTGTGTTGGTTGAAACATTCGAGTATTTAAACAAAATATTGAAAAAGTAGAATATTTTGTTGTTAAAACACAAAAGTCATCAATATATTGCAAAGGAAAGTTGAAATACAGTGTAAAACAAAACATGCCGGTAATACTCTTTGTGGTATTAAATTTTTCTTTATCGAAAATGAACAGATTTTTTTTATGGCAATTTTATTTTACTCTCAGAGTTTTTGCCAGAAATCTTTTGTTGAGAGGAAGTCGCCTAAGAACATTTTTTTCGTATTTCTTTCGGCCTCACTTTTAATATGGCAACATACTAACTACTATGTAAACTACGGCGAATTCAATTAACTCCCGCTCATTTTTATTCAATTGCTTGTTTTCAATATTTAAATTTTTGTCAGTGGAAATCAATATTAATAGTTTGATCAAGTTGTAAAAACTCTTAATGAACAGGTGCCCTTGTTATTTCACCATACACTCTGCAATACATTTCTTGGCATCAATTTTTGCTTTGCCTTGGCTTGTTTATGATCTTTTTGTACATTGCCCGTAATTATTTGCTTTAAAAATAGTTTGAAATCGTTCCAATTCAATCATTTCAATTCTTGGCTTCTTATCAATGTTGCATTCAATCAATAAAGCTTAGTTGTATATGCTTACTTCAAATGGTATTCAATGTCCCATGTCTTAGCCACATTCATACTACTTTTGTGCTGAATTTTTAAAATTTTTTTCTATGATTTCCTTGATTTTAATTGATTTCTTGTTTCGTAAAGCATTTCGGATAAGCATTTCGCTGTTGTTATGATAGTTATATCATCATCTTCTTAAACTTTACAACTCGCTTATCGGTAGCCTACAATACTGAATTTTCGAAATTTTCAGTAATTTTAAACGCAATTTTAACTTTCCATAGCTCAATGTGATTTTAATCATGTATTCTAACAACGGGAAGCTTAGCAAACAAGGTAGCTGATGACATCTACCGTCAATTTATAATCAGAATTTTTTGACTATAAAATCTAAATTATAAAGAGCATCTTGATATCTAACATTTGAACACTTTTGCTCCTCACTGTTTCACATGTCATTCACATAAAGAAAAAAAATAAAATAAAATCATAAATGGCAAAAGAATTGAAAATCTCACAAAAAATTTACACAAAATCGTCATCAGAGATGACAGTGATTAACATGTCAGCTTGCGTTACACTTGACAATGAAAACGGCAATAACAACAACAACAACAACAAATGTCTTAATGTCATTTTATATTTTGTATTGTTTATAAACAACCGTTTAGAAAAATAAAACAATAATGACAGATTACATACATGTGCACAAGAGAACATTTTTTCTGTTTGCATTGATTTGTTTTTAAATAAAAAATAATTTCCCAAAAAAGGTTAAAATGATATGGTGATGGTTGGTTTCTCAATAATAAAAATAACAAAAACTTATTTAATAACAATTATTATGAGCATTTATTATATTCAAACTACATACATAACATAACATACGTATATAATTGGCCATTACCAACCTTCAGTAAGGATTACGGCCAAATTTCTCACACCACTTATGTTGTGTGTGTGTTAATTTTAAACATGAGTGTCGAGGACCTACAGTCTAAAGTACGAAATGTAGTGTAGTGCCCTCTGGATTGGTTGCTGCTAATGAATATGTTTTTTTAAAGTAGTTTTCAATCATTTTCTTGCATATTCCTGGCGATAACTTGAAGAATGTCGGTTTTCAAATGCCTACTCCAACATTACAGGATTATCCACAAAGACACAGTGTTGTGGCAATTGTTGTGCCCAAAGCAAGAAATTAATCTTTCTGGACATTTGTCATGCAATAACCGTGGTCACCGTCTCTTTGAAACCCAATATCATTCTGTTTATAATCTTCAATTGCAAGTCGAAAATAGTCAGCTATCGCTTAAGACAAGTCATTACAACACTTTAGTCAGGCTCACACCACTTATGCTGTATGTGTTCACTTTATACATGTGTAGCGAGACACAGTTTAAAATCGATTCCGAACAGCAGCTTTTTGATAGACCTTTTCATGGCAATTTTATTTTCATGGCAATTTTATTTGTCAGAGAGTTTAGCCAGAAATTTTCTGAGGGAGAAAATCGCTGAAGAAATTTGTTTCTTTTTTTTATTTCGTTTTGTTGGACCTGGGGTTTAACCAAAACCTCATGTCTACACTACCTGCTATACTATGGTGACTTCTAAACGTTCACTAACAGAAGAAATATTTTCGGTATTGCGTACATTGTGATGATGCACAGGCCAGACCACATCTGTATGCTACCAATCTCATGAAATTTTTCAATAATCTTGCAAATAACTTCCATACTAGGTAGATAAGATCGAAAATTGGCAATGTTTGTATCACCATCTGTGATGGAAATTTCAGCTATTTTTACGCGTTCTTCGGTTGTAAAACAATGCATATCATAATAGCTGACAGTCTCACCAGATCGTTATTTCCGAAACCATTCCATTAGAAATTGGCAACGTTTGTATCACCATCCGTGATGGAAATTTCTTTCAACTATTTTTACGCGTTCTTGGGTTGTAAAACAATGCATATCATAACAGCTGGTAGTCTTACGAGAACGGCATTTCTGAAACCATTAAACGGATCACCCGATATATTTAAATATAAATTACGAGTGTTTTCATTTGGAAAAAAATTTTCATTAAATCTGTTAATCCTTTAGTTACGAATATAATAGAAGAAGAAGAAGAACAGAAATAACCTCCATTGCACCCAACTTTTATCATAAAATATTTAAATTCATTGAAACAAAAATGTTGAGAGAAAGAAAAGAAGAAAAAAGGGAAGAAATCCCATGTAAACAATTCAAATTGAAAACTTTCATTGAAAACTTTCATTTTTTTTGTGCATGTTCTTGTCTGTTTTCATTTTCTTTTAATTGTATTTTCGGGTCTATCACTCTCGCTATCTCTTGCTATTAAACAAGAATGATAAAAACAATGAAATCCAACAAAAAAAATATTCAAATATAAACAAACGTTGTATTTGCATTATAAAACAACAACAAACTTTGTTTAGATTTTTTTTGTTCTTTTTTTTGCAAATATAATAATAGAATATGCAATGACGTATAAAGAAATGAATTATTACCGTTATTTTAATTAAAAAAACAGAAACAAAACAAAAAGTAGAAGAAGAAGAAAAAAAAATATGATAAAATAAATATTTATTTACGTTTCTCTCTTGTTTATAACAAATCGTATCTTGCCATTTTGCTAAGCTCACACTCTCTCTCTTTCTCTCTATCACCTCACTACTACCTTGCTGTGTGCATATATACCTACTCATCTACATGTACAGTTGCACATCCACGTAGAAATTTTAAGATCTTTAGAAAAAAAAAAACACACACACACAAACGGAAATTATTGTGTTGGCGGAAGTATGTAGTGCGCCATTTGGATTGCTTTTTCTCGTTTTTTTTAACACTTTCTTCTTGCCGTGAGAAAAATCCAACACAGTTATTATAAAAACATAAACAGAGAGTGAGAGAGAGAGCGAGAGAGACAGCGAGAAAGACAGCGAGAAAGTGGAATATTTGTTTTATGCTTGTGTTTCAATTTTAATAGAAAATTAATGAGTAGTTTAAGCGCTTTAATGATTTCTTTGCGGGGCATTTAATAGCAAAATTTTAACCGAAAATGAAAACGTTTTAAATTCATTTAAGTTTGCTAAAATAAATGCATTTTAAATAAACATTCAAAGCAATTTAGATAACAAAATGAGTAGAAATCTTTAATAAAAGTTTCAATATTTTCTTATATATTGGTTGACCGGAAAATTTCGAGTTTAAAAATTACCACAACTACAAAACCTTATTGCGGTTTACTAGACGTTGAGCCTCGGTTCAAACCCCATCTCGAATAAAACGAAATATAAAAAAATATTTCTTTGGCGACTTCCTCTTAACAGATTTCTGGCAAAAACTCGAAGAGTAAAAAAAAAATAAAATTGCCATGAAAAAGTTTCTCAAAAAATCTGTACTTCGGAATCGCCACTCGTGTATAAAATTGATACACACAACATATGTGGTATGAAAAGCTAGGTCGTAATCCCGACTCAAGGCTTGTAATGACCAATTATATACGTATGTATGTATGTACAACTAAAGAATCTTGTTTTTATTTTTACAAACAAGCTTTATTGACATATTGATCGATCTGAACCAATTGTGTTTTATTGGTTTCTACGGAACTTAAATTTACGCTATTTAGAACGATTTGCCGATATCTAAAAAAAAAGTTATTTAAACTTTCCAGCGTAGCTCTCACTTTTCTTGTCTAAACATTTTTTTATTGATCAATTCTGATCATTTTAATTGTCAATATCGACAGTAAACATCAGAAGTTGCCGTAGTCTAGTACGTAGTGTATTGGCTTATTAGACAAGAGGTCACGGTTCAAACGCCCCAAAAGTCAAACATCTCCAATAAAACGAAATTCGAAAAAAATATTTGTTCGACAATTTCCTCTCAGTAGATTTCTGAGGGCAAAAAAAAAAAATGCCATGAAAAAGCTACACAAAAAATGTGTCGTCCGAAGTCGATGTTAAACGGCGTGACCTAACTCATGTATAAAATTAACATACACTACATAAGTGATGTGGGAAGCTAGGTTGTTATCCTGACAGTAGGGTTGTAATGACCAATCATGTATGTAAACATCGAAGTCAATCCTTTGACCCGGTTGCAGAATCTCATAATAAAAAATTGGCTTCCAAATTCCTCTACACCCATATCATTGCTTTTCTTGGTGTCAATACTGACTTTGCAACGCAGTATGTGAAGCTTCACTTTGCTTTGTTCATGATTTTTTTTTTTTGCATATTATTGACTGACTGCCACAGTGTGGGAAGCTTCAGCTTGTTTTATCTGTGATCGTTTACGTACATTTGTGGTCCACTTTGTATAGCCCATTGTCATAAAAAAATGGTACGAGTTCGTTCCATTTTATTCGTTAATCTTAAATAGCAACTCGGGGCTTTAAATTTTGCTGTTGATATATGTGGCACTAAAAAAGCGAGATTTTTTAAGCAGCCATCCAACTGTCTTCAAATATTTCTGCATGGTGATGTGCAGGTGAGTTCCCAATTGAAGAGTCACTTGACTATACGACAGTTTGTAGACATGAAAACCGTTCTCTCCCTCTTATTTTCCTATGGAAATATTCCTTCACACATATGCTGATGACAAGAATTTTCAAGTGTAAGCTGTTTTTGTGTCAATCTTTCTGAATTTGTTCCATTGTCAATCATCAAAATTCGAAATTCAAGTTCGAACACGATCAAAGCATTTCAATGCCTAGTTACAGCATCTGCAACATCTCCAAAAATAAGCAAAATATAACGGTAATGCATTGAATTTTGACTCATTTTTTAAGCGCCGATAACTTACCACAGAATTGTCTGATTTTAACAATGTTATCGACCAGAAAAAACAAGCGTTAAATGTGTTACCTGATTTAATTAAAATATTACAACAGGTATTACCTGTTTTAAAGCCATATTTACTGTTTCGAGAACCCAATACTAATTTTTTTTCTCCCGTTTCTATGGTTTATTTGTGTTGGCGTTCAATTCAAAATAATAATTATTTTCTTTCTTTCTTTCTTTCTTTCTATTTTTTTTTATTTCTTTTCTTTTATTTCTATTTATTATTGTCTGCCTCTATACAATTCATAATTATTATTTTAAAAAGCGAAAAAGTGAACAAAAACATCTACTTTAGTAGGTAGAGACACTTGAATTTATAAAAAAAAAAAAAGAAAAAGGTAGATGGTTTAGTGGCGACTGGACTGGTCAAATGAACTCTCATGGTTATTATTTGCAATAATAATACACAACGAGGCGTATTCGTATGTCAATATTCAATGAATGATTATTTGAATTGAAATTGAAAACATTATTGAGGGTAGTAATTTGTGTTTTAAATTTCAAATCAAAAAAATTTCAAAATTAATCAGCTCTTCTGCAAGATTTATAACTTTATGTTGCTAAAAAAAAAAAAAATTAGACATCAAAGGCAGCTTTTGGATCTTGATCTCGAAGTGGACTTTTAACTGTAGGTCCCACCACTCATATTGCAAAAAGAGCAACTAAAACTGTGATTTGTCCTTGTAAAGTTCCAAAAAGTATGTTTCTTACATATGCGGAATGCAGTATTCATCATCCAGAGTAAATCTGTGCTTAGGTCACTACAATTACAATGAATGAATTGTAATCGATAATAATTTGAGATTCTTTATCACACGTTAATTGGCAAATTTTAATACGCGAGAATATTAAGTTTATTGTTCTTTGAAATTCAATAATTTAATGATTAGCTGCCTTATATTATTTTGTTATTTTAATTTTTTTCACTTTCTTTCTGAATTTTAAATTAAAAATACAAACAAGATAAAACCTCACGTCTACTCTACTCAACGACTTGACCTTCCTTTTCTATTCGCCAGTTTTAGCGGTTTTCTATTGTGTTTTATTTTTATTTCTATTTTTTTTTTTTACATTTTTGTTGCGGTTTTTATTTTAGCCTCTAATTATTTATTGCATTGTGATATCCAAAAATATTTTATTTTTTTGTTGTAGTCGTCATATGCCACATATGCCTCTTACGCCTCATACTCCAAATAAACCAAATTCACCAAAAAAAATTTAAGGAAATTTAATACAACTGATGCCAATGCATGTCTGTGTGTGTGTGTGTGTGTGTGTTTGTGTATAATTTTATAAAAATAAATAAATTTAATTGCCAAATAAATTGACCACAAAAAAAAAACAAAAATTATTGGGAAATATTTAAACGTGACAAAATATTGAAAAAATTCAAAAAAAAATTTCAATAAATTTTGCAAACGATTCATATCCGGCTTAAATGTTGCAAGAAAAAAATTTTTATTTTTACAATAAAAATTATTTATTAACAGCGTAGGAAAAATACTAAATGGAATGCCCGATATAAAGATTTTTTTTTTTTTTTTTTTTTTGGGCCAAACTCTTACGCCTTCAATATAATCAAGAAGTCATGCATAATTTAAGCGTAATTTTTTTTTGTTGTATCTGAGACTAATTACCTTAAAAATCATTTTCAAAATAATGCATTCTGTATATTTGGAATAGTGAAGGGCATAAATGGCTTCGTCAAATTGAAATCAAATTTCTGACTTAAATTTAGAAACTAAATAGGCCAGTGGAGCAAGTGACGTGGCCGTGGCTTGGCTATACAACTTTTAGGTTACGTTGAATATGAGCATTAAAAACATCTGTGATCTTTAGAAACTTTACAACTCTTTAATCAAGACTACGATTCTCACAGCAATCCTGTTGTCCATTAGTTTTATCCATAAGCAGCGGAAACTGCAATTTAAAGTCAACTACTAACGACAGAATTTTGAGAAACTTCTCATCGCAGTTTTGTTTACTCTCCGAGTTTTTACCAGTAGACTACAGAGCAGAAGTCACCACTGAAATATTTTCTTCAAATTCGTTGTGTTCGAAATGTTTGCTTTGGGGTTTGAACCACAGGCTCACATCCTACCTACTAAACTACGGTGACTCCTAGTAATACAGGCATAAAACATAATTGGTCATTACAACTCTTTAGTCAGGATTACGACCTAGTTTCTCACAACACTTATACTGTGCGTGTTAATTGTATACGGGATGTGAAAGCTACAATCTAAAAACAACTCTGAACGACAAATTTTTGAGAAACTTTTTCATGGCAATTTTATTTACTCGCAGAGAGGGAGGAACTCGGTGA
>QOCX01006733.1:0-10981 GCA_005959815.1 Sarcophaga bullata
AATATGTGCAGCGTTGGAATGAATTTCAATCGAATTTCAATCGAATTTCAATTTGGAGAATTCCTGCTTCGAAAATAACAGATCTTGGTGCCTGTAAAAACCTCGTTATTAACAGACTCCAAAAGCTTTTTCATAAAAATTTCATAATAATTTTGAACAAATAAAGATCAGGAGGATTCCAATGGGAACCTTAAGGCTTACACCATTGACTCAAAGATGCATGACAGAGTGGTCTAAGGCATATTTAATAAAGGTTCTGATATTATACCACGACTATGGTCATTTTAGGCGCATTGCTTTGCTGACTGCCAGGACTCTCGGGCTAAAATTACTCCGACAGGGCCAAGCTAAGCTTAAGTCCCTTAAAGAATGTATTTTATCATCCGTTCTCTTTCATGAATGTTGAGGATTTCTCAAGGAAATTTCGGATTATTAAAGGTAAGGTTTCCGGGACATAAGGATATCCCTGGAATTTGCATTGCTGATGATCTGGCCAGGGCCCCTATATAACTCACAATCACTATAATGCCTCAGTTAAAATATATATTCGCCATTCCTTTTACAACAATCTCGTTGACAGCAAGAAGGCACATAAAATATTGCTAGACTCTGCTGGACACGTACGGATAAGAAGAGGACCTCCTCATTTCTATACTTAAATCACATGACAATTCATCGCATTATACCAATTCCCACGGACCAGCGATTTTTTAGTATACATAACGAACGACTTGACATTCCGTAAAATAAAGTCTGCATGAGCTATTAGTCTGAGGATGAGGAAGTTACTGACTTTCATCTCATATATCAATGCTCTGCTCTTGTCATAAAATCGCAGGAGATCTCTCACTATCTGACATCCTTGATCAAGCTATATAATATCGGGTTGGTTTCTTCAAGAACATTTTTGAATGTGAATTGTGACATCACAATGGGTCTAAATGGAACCTCCTAAGCTAACAAGTTTTTGATAATCCAATCAAACACATAACTCTCACGCTAATTGTCTATCATACTATCTATCACTACCAGGAATCTTTAATGCACGCAAATTATTTTGAAAGTAATTTATTAAAAAACTATGGTATCAGAGAAGCAATATGCCAATATCTAATATTAATACATGATTATTAATACTGTTACGTTTTTACCTTTAAAAAGCGTTTGGAAATATGAGCACGTAGATTGCAAATAAAAATAAAAATAAATTTGTGTTCAATTTTTAATTAAATCCTTTATTAATCACACAACTTTTTGTGCCACTGTTCACAAATGATTCTAACAATAACAATTGCTTTATTTGTTATTCTTTTGTTTATGCCCTTGCGATTAAACAATAACAATTACGACACAATTGTTCTGTAGATCTTCGTAACGGAGAGCTTCAAACCACAATTGGTTTACTTCACACGCAACGCGTCTTCACACAAGACTGACTGAACTTCTACTCTGACTCTTGCATTCTTTGCCTTGCCTTTTATATAGCGATGTAAACAGTCTGATAAATGTTATCGTAGGCGAAGGTTCGGGTCTTCGCCTTTACGAGATTTCTATGAATGTGAACATGTTTTGTTCTTTGTTGTTTATGTAACTTGTTTACGTTCGTTCCTTCAGAGTTGTTGTTGTTTGTTGTTTACTTGTTTATTCCTTTTTCTTGTTATACTGATGTTGTTGTTTATTTGTTGAATGAAGTGAACAAGTCCGTTGTTTTGTTTTTGTAGATTTTGTTTAACAATCTTCGATTCAAGGTGACTTTGTAAAGAGATTACAATACCGGCGACCATATAATATAGTGATATAAGTTTCCCACTTGCCGGAATTAAACTACAATATTATTGAAAACATCCTATTAACCTTAAAATACCGGTCACTAGCCTACATCTCGTCACCTCCAGCCACCCATAATAATATAAAAAATCAGTCTCACGTGTGGATCAGGACTACAACATAGCTGTTGTATGCGTTCATTTAATGTAATTAAATTGTCGACTGCAATCGACAGGTTTGAAAAACTCTTCATGGCAATTTAATTTACTCTCAGTCATTTTAGGATAAAACACTTCTGCAAAGCCATGTCAAATGGTCTCATGCTCTTCCTAATTGATTGTTTAAATTCGGCAGCGAAAGACTTCAAAAACTTGCACTATCTGGCTAATCGCGAAAACTTCTTAGTAGCCGATATGAAGAGGTATGAGCCCTCAGAGAGGACTGAACAAGACCAGAGCTAACCACACCTTAACACGTTAAGTTTGAGTTTTCAATTGGAACAACCAATTTGCACAAATCTCTATTGAAAAAAATTTGCTATTTTACATGTTAGGCGAACAAGCACTGTATCATAGTGGTGCAATCGTTTAAGCGACTTCCATTATCTGAACTACATCGCGTTCACTAAAGCATTTGCATTTGTATACAATAGAGTTTCAGTCGTATTAATCATTTCAAATTAACCTCTAAATCCGAGTACAGTATTTGATACCCAATTGGTGTACGTATTTGAGTATAACAGAGTCTTATTTCATATTATTTTACCTATGCAGAAGGCAATGCTCGGTAGAAGTTAAATAACTTGTGCCTCAACATTATTCTCAAATTATCCGGCTTATGTGATACAGGAATGTTAATGCAGACAGATAACACAAAGTTAACTGGAAATAATTCTTTGCCATCAACTGTATCGGTACCCTTTCGATTACTTTACATAACATTCTAGTACAAGATTTCTAGGACTACACAAATTCAACGAATTTTTTGTGATAAAAATTGTCCTGTCACACTTTTTCACACAATCACATGCATCACACATACCACACATTAGGCAATTAAATAAGCAGGAGAGTGTGAGTGTGTTGTTTACATAAAGGTTTCGAACGGTAAATTTCTAAAATATTTATTATAAACAAATAAAACATAAAAATATTGAGGCATCCACCAATAACGGTTTAGCATATGCTTACTATGGCTTACAATTTCAATATGGAACTCATAAATATTACAGTTACATTTCAATCATACTTTCAAATTTTATGCTTGAATACATGCACAGTAACTACCATACATCATACAAGTGGGAGTAGAGTAGAGTGTTTCATAATAAAATCCAATTGAATTGAATTGAATTGAAATTTGCTTTTTTTTTTGTAGAAATTCATAAAAATGATTGTATTTTTATATCGCTGGCATTCGCACATTACGTACATATAATCCAGAAGAAGTCAATGTCATGTCACATGAAAATATTTCTGTGTTTCAGTTCTTTTTTCTTTCACACTCATGTCAATACACAATCCATACAAATCAATTCGTATGAAATGTATTAGCCCAGTGAGTAAGTTTATAATCCTTTAACAAAGAACAGCTCTCCATATTTGTGGTTCTTAACCTTATAAAAATGTTTGCTGGGTTATTGATTGTGCTTGGCTCTGCAACCCTTTTTATCTTTTTATGATTATGACATTATTTCAATATTGTAAATATATTGACATGGAGTTCTTCTGTAGCTCTTAAAAAAATCTTCTCTTATCCTTTTTTACTTTTCACGGTGTTTGAAGGTATGTGGATTATCCTTTTTTGCAGTAAATACATATATCCGCCCTGATATTTCTTCCGTTTACCTGTGTTCTTTTATTTTTTTTTGTCACATGTTTCCCATGTTTCTGCATTTCAATAATATTGACAATTTTCATTCTATTCCTTTTAGCATTTTATTGACCTCAAGCACGTTTATCACAAATTGCTTCTCGTTTTTTTTTTCTATTTTTTCTATTTTTTTAATATAATAAATAAATTTAACAAAAAAATATCATCCTTATCGTTAAAGCATTTACAGTCTGGCAAATAATTTTTTGGGCAAATTTAAAATTTCGTCACAAAGAAGTCAACAAAGCAAAAAGTTTGAATTTATTCAGCATTTATTGCATTTAATATGAAAACAACATCAGGAAATATCAATCGATAGATTGCTCAACCTGTTGCTGAAATGTTCCAAGTGGACAATATGAAAAATCGATTTGGTTAGGTTAGGCTACCCGTTAGCTTGACGTTCATGTTATTCTGTGGCACATGTGACCCACTGTGTTACCCAGTGAGAGGTAAGCTCATTTGTCATGATCCGTTAGTGGTGGGTTTGAACCACTTCGCGCTTCGGATGAAATAGGCCAGTTCCCTTAGCGGCATGTTCGCCACCTTGCCTAAAATCTTCAAATAATTTCAACCCTAATAAATTTTATACAGGAATGACGGGATCTACATTTTAAAGTCGCCTCTGAACAACAGATTTTTGGGAAGCTTTTCATAGCAATTTTATTTTCTCTCAGAGTTCTTGCCAGGAATCTGCTGAGAGGAAGTCGCCGAAGCGATATCCAATACTAACATAAAACCATGTTGATGTTCACCATGTTATGGTTACCAACATAAAACCTGATATTGGACAAGTTGTGATCTGTCGCATTTGCTACACTTTTTCTTGTTCTCACTTTTAAATCGCATGCGTTGTCACAGTGATCCGCAAAATTCAACCTGATTATTACAAACATAGAGCGTCCAGAGGTCTCCAAAAAAAAAAAAAAAAAATGTCGATTATATCTTTACTTTATTTAAATTTATATAGGATGCGCTTAATAACGACCCCAATTATCTTTTGAGACATTGTCTAGTTGTTATATAAATATTCGTATTTGTTTATCGCGAATTATGATTAAAGTGATACTTCTACGTAAAGTACTTTATCCGTCTGAATCAAGTTCCAATCAATGTAAAGAAGAAACTAACAATACAGCCGTGAAGAGAACCATATACTGATGAAACGATCATCGATTATTGTTTACTCTCAATGCAAAATCCTTCTGTTATAACGCGTATCAAAGACATAAAAACTTAAATATTTAGTGGTTTTTATTTAAAATAGAACTGATAAAGATATATATTCTGTAAAAAATTAAATTATCGTCGATTTTTGTTTTACGTACTCTTTTTTATAATGTTTTTTTATTTTTTTTGTATCCTTTTTTCTTTAATTTTTTTTCCTTTTAATAAACTTCCTACTTATATCTGTCCTCTAATTAAAAACAATTATTAATTAATAATTTAAAAGTAAATAAAAATAAAGAATAATTGAGTAAAGAATAATTAGACATCTCCAACATTAACGTCCTACGCCAGACATTTCATATAGCAGGTTTTAATTTAAAGCGTTAGAAAACGTTTGAAAAATTTAAAGCACCTGCATCAATAAATTATACGAAATAGAAGTTCGGTTTAAATAAATAGGTGGGATTAAAAACAATTAGAAAGCAGAGAAGAAGCGAAACTACTTTAAATGTGGTCGAATTATAATGTGTGCAAATACGCGGCTAATTATAAATATTTCAAATTTGCTATTCAAGAAGCTAAAAATATTGAGTAGTGTTTACGATTTAGCACTAACATATACAATTATGCTCTAAGACGCAATTTAAAAATGTTATAAAATAGTGACATACTCGACTTGCCGATAGCATTATAAGCATTCTAAATGCCCGAATTAACTCCAATATCCACGAGGTTCGGTCATGTTTGGTTTTAACACACCACAATAAAAGTATATGTTTCTCATTGCTTGTATACGTAGATTTCATTCACCATCCAATGAGGATTTGAGGATTATTTTCGATACATAAGAACTGGCCTGAGGCTTGATTACGCAGACGACAAGTTGCGGAATTTTTATGGAGCTTAAAAAACAACGAAAAAGGGTACCATTTATAGAGCAATGATTCCTTTACGTCTTCCTACGAATTCCAGTATAACTTTTACGAAATTCTGTATTTGGTTACATACATCGAAGTGTATTGGCTGATTTAGAACGTGAGACATCTCCAACAAAACAAAAGCAAAAAGTATTTCTTCGCGGACTTTTCTCAGTAGGATTTTGTTAAAACTATGAAGGAATGAAATTCCCCGAAAAAATTGTCGTTCGAGTCGACTTTAACTATAAGTGTCCGCACTCATGTATAAATTTAACACACAAAACATAGTGATTGAGAGAGCTAGGCCGCAATCTCGACGAAGGTAAGTATCCACCAAATAATGTATGTATGCTGAACCAAAAACGGTAGACGAAATTGAATTTAAAAGTTAAATCGTAGATCTGTTACTACATTAAACCAAAAATTAATTTACAATCTGTGTTCTAATTGTGCTCGGCTTTTCACGTGGGAAGATTAGGTTAGTTAATGGAAGACTTTGCTATTAATAGGGCTGATACGATAAATAATACCAACTCAATTAATAAACATTCCCTAAAGGAAATCACTGTCTGATCAAAAAAAGAATTCCATTGCAGCAGATTTTGTTCAGTTAAGCGATGACAGAATATGAGTGTTAGAAACCATCGCACACCTTATGCGAAATGAAGAGCATGAGCCATAAGGTAACAAGACGGTATAGTAGACCCATAATACTGCAGATTCATTCGAAGTAAAAGAAACCCCTACGGATTCCTTCCAATAAACAACTGGAAATTGCAATTGTACGCTTCAAAACAGAAGCGCATCATAGTCTCTTATTCCTACATATCCAGAAAATCTATCCACGTAGATGTGCCTCTGCAACGAAATTGATGCTCTCTAGTAAAACGGTGGAAAATAACTAGCCCTCTATGGCAATAGAATAATTATGGCCCGTAGAATGGGTTACAGAACGTGAAGAGACTTTTGTTAAAGAAAGTAACCTGTCCTATTTCCCGATCAGATCAAGACTTTTAGATAATCACTTTACCGCTACAAGAATTGCATACCTTTTCAAATTTTTCCCCTGACCTCCATTTAAAAACGGCAATCTGATCAGACACGTCCATATTACTGTAATAATCAAAACTTTGATAAATATACAATGCCACTCTGTCCACCTTTGAAATAACGCTAATGGATTCACTGTTTCTACTCTTTTTTTATTGTATGTACATGGAATTGAGGTCAAAAACTACTAGCTAACAATTCAACAAAAAAGTTGAAAAGATGAAATTCCATTCTTGTTTTTCACCTTTAATCATGAAATATAAAGTTAAAGAGAAGTTTCAGTTCTTTCTGCCTTCTTATTTCAAATAGAAACGTAAGAAATGTATTTGAAAGTTGAAAAGTTTTGCCAAGATAAAGACAATAAAACAAGCGTTTAAAATATACTTTAACCCAGAAGGCCTCTATTAGACATTTTAAAAGCAGTTGAAACAAAATAAAAGAAACAAAAAAAAAAAGAACAGAAAGAAATGAGAAATAAAGCAAGCCAAAAGAATAGTTGACAAATGGACGCGGTTTACGTACCAGAAAATCATCATCATCATCAGCACACAAATCCAGTCACCATCATCACGACCATTATGAATCTCAAGATGAAATTGACATAAAAGCAACGGGTGTGGTTAGTATGTCAAAACGAGTCCAGGAATAGTAAAAAAAGCATCTCTCTCACTGTATTCTGCCACATCATGCAGTGCAAAGACTTATAAAAGCATCATCCATCAACGGCTACAATTTAATAACATTTAATTGAAGTGAAAGAGGAGGAAGAGTTGTATGGTAATAAACCAGGATAGCCACGATTAAGTCATAATAACTGTAAATGTATCCACTTGTCTTAAATTGAAATTTAATTTTGATTTTTAAAGCTCAATTATGCATTTAATATGGAAATTACGATTCATAACAGAACTGTATCCTGTCAGCAAGTGTAGCAGGGAAATATTTCAATCCACAAATCCTTTTATAAAAATGGTTTTAAATCGTTTCAAGTTTTCATTTTTAGACTCTCCATTTTCTGTTTTCACACATACATTTCAGGATTAGTAATATTAAATTTTAAAATAATTTTTAAAAACACAAACATAATGCCCTAAATCCTTCATAATACTTATGCAGCGTGATGGAAAAACAAAAAAAAAAAAAAAAAGAAACGACGGCGCTCATTATTAAAATATTCAATCAAATATTCTGAGTTATTTAATAAAATTGACGTCCCTGAAATTCTTACGGTCTTACAGAAATGGGCTAGGTGCCAAATGTACGAATCACGCTGTTTGGTGTTGAAGCCATTTTGTTCAAACATACATACATACACACAGTAATTGAACATTATAACCTTCAGTCAGGATTACAACTAGCATCGCAACACTTATGTGTTTTTATACATGAATGGCGTAACCTAAGTCCGTCTTCGAACGACAGTTTTTAAAAAACTTGGTAACCGTGCTTTAGTGGAACTCAAGTAGTTTCCTGGTTCTCCCTCTATACACTACTGGACACAGAATTTTTCAAATTTGGCAATCAGATATGTTGGACCACCCACGGTTTATTGAATTACATGCTGCGTTTTCCAATTTGGAAAAGTATTCTTGTAGAGGTGCATATATCGCCTCTATCGCCTCATCCTCAGACATTTCCGATCCCTTCAGTGCCAGTTCTTCGTTTTATGCAAGTAACACCAATGGGAATAGACGCATGCTTCTAATTCCACTTCCAATTAAGATTTTTCAATTGCTGCTTATATGGAAACTTCTACCAAGGCATTGATTGGTGGTAAATTAATTTTCCAGAAGACAAATCAGACTTTAAAAATGTTCAAAATAAAACCACCTGGAGTCAATAAAATCAGTAGAAACATGCTTTTTTTCAGCCATGGACAGTATTCCTTCTATTTTTAATATTATTTTACGATTACAATATTATCCTTAGAGATAGAAAGGGGCACTGGTTAAAATGATACTGTAGTCTGGCAAGGATCATTTGAAAGCTTTGTCATATAAGCCTATAATATTACAATTTTTCGAAAAATTTCTGATTTCTAAACTAAACTAAAGCAGCAGCGTTTTACATTAAAAATATTGTGTACAGAAGACACATAAGAATTTCAGAGACATCGCATACACAATTGTTCAGGTAGGTAGGTAGGCAGATGCAGATATGGCTGTCCATCTCTGAGAGTGGACACACTTCGGCCAAATATATCTAGGCCCTATAGGGCCCATTGTGTTAAGACAGCTTTTCGCTGTCCTCTAGTTCTGTAACCAGTCGGAACTCCTAATGAAGCGACTTAGACTGCTAATATCAATTCATAACAGTTCCACCAGATCATCCTTATAGTAAACACTAAAATGCCTTTTTCTCCTTTGACAAAGTGCCGGGCATATGTATAGCAGGTGAAGGACAGTCTTTTCCAGCATTCATTCGCAAGGTGTCCAAGACCAATGCGCAACGCCTGCGCTATGCAATGCTCCGTAATGACCCCGACAACCATACTGAGCGCGTTCCTCTGAAGTTTAATCAGACTTACCATGCACCCTTCGTCCAGCTTTGGCTAGATTTTTTGCGTTGTTCTACCCATGTCCGAATCCACCCATCTGTCAATTATAAACCTGCACGTTTTCATAGGTTTACCCAAGGTTGATAATTTATCGGAAAGTTCAATGGTTGTGCCCCGCATGTCCATGTGATATGCCCATCATATCGTTCTGTTTCCTCGTTGAGATATCTGCGATAGCTGTACACCGGTTTGGAGTTCAGAACCTTGATAGCCAGCTGGCAATCATAAAGCATGGTAATGTTTCGCTTGGAGATGCTTTCCTCTCCAATAATTCTCGTTGCAACCTGTATTGCTAATACGTCTGCCTGAACAGCGCTGCAGCGTTCCGGCAGCCTTTTAGATTGGGCTCCTTCGACGTCCAATCACATTATCCATGTTGTGTTCACCATGTTGATGTTTACCAACATAAAAAACCCTGATAGTTGGACAGTTGATCGTTATTGTGATCTTGCTACATTTTTTCTTGTTTGGATTTTTTAAATCGCATGGTTTGTACCCACAAGGATCCGCAAATTCAATCCTGATTATTACAACATAGCGGACCGATCTAGAGGACTCCTCCAAAAAATATAAAAAAAAAAATGTCGATTATATCTTTACTTTATTTAAATTTAAATATAGGATGCGCTTAATGAACGACCCAATATCTATTTCAGACATTGTCTATTTTATATAAATATTCGTATTTGTATTATCGGAATTATGACTTAAAGTATACTTCTACGTAAAGTACTTTAAGTCTTGAATCAGTTCCAATAATGTAAAGAAGAAACTAATCAATACAGCCGTAAGGAACCATATACTGATGAAACGATCATGATTATTTTATCTCTTCAATGCAAAAAATCCTTCTGTTATACGCGTATACTAAAGTACAATCAAAAACTTAAATATTTCGTGGTTTTTTTTTAAATAGAAACTGATTAAAAGGTATTAAAAAATAATTATTCTCTGGTAAAATTTAAATTATCGTCGATTTTTGTTTACGTACTCTTTTATTATAATTTTTTTTATTTTTTTTGTATCCTTTTTTTCTTTATTATTTTCCTTTTAATAAACTCCTACCTCCTTATATATCGTCTCTTAATTAAAAACAATTATTAATTAAAATAAAAAAGTAAATAAAGAAATAAAAGAAATAATTGAGTAAGAATTTAATAAAGGCGGCACCATCTCCAACATTACGTTCTAACGCCAGACATTTCTTAGCAGTTTATTTAAAAGCGTTAAAAACGTTTGAATAAATTTACACTGCACTGCTCAAATAAATTAAGACGAATAGAAAGTTATCGTTTAAAAATAGAAAGGATTAAAAACAATGAGAAGCAGAGAAGAGAGCGAAACTACTTAAGGATGTGGTCGAATTTAAATGATGTTCAATAGCGGGAGCTAATTTATAAATATTTCAAATTTTGCTATTCAAGAAGCTAAAAATATGATTAGTGTTTACGATTTAGCTACTAACATATACAATTATGCTCTAAGACGCCAATTTTAAAAAATGTTGATAAAATAGTGACAATACTCGACTCCGATAGCATTATAAGCATTCTAAAATGCCCTGACTAACTCCAACTACTCAACGATGTTCGGTCTGTTTGGTTTTAAACACACAATAAAAGTTATAATGTTTCTCATTGCTTTATAC
>QOCX01006734.1:0-10979 GCA_005959815.1 Sarcophaga bullata
CTACTTCAGATGAGTAAAAGTACTTCATTAAATTTTTTTGTCCCATATACGTACATACATACATAATTGGTCTACAGTCAGGATTATAACCTAACTTCTCATGCCACCTATGTTGTGTGTGTCAATTTTAGCCTTGAATGGTGAGGACTTTAAACTGTAGAGTCGACTTCGAACGACAAATTTTTGAGAAAGTTTTTCGTGGCAATTTTTTATTTTACTCTCAGAACTGTTGGCCACAATCTGCTGATAAGACAGTCGCCGAAGTCGCCGAATATATTTTCGTTATTTTGTTTTGTTGGAGATATCCGACTGAAGCTTTAACGGTGGCGGTCACGTCTAGTAAGCCAACAACATTTACCTAGTTAGCGTATGGCGACATTCACATGAGATTAAACTTGCTCACATTGTAATTAAAACAGTCGTTTGGGAATACAACTCTGTATTATTCACCATAAAAGACGGCGACCGGCCCTCAAAAAAAAATTCTAAAAGTACACGTATCATTGCTTAGCATACGCTTTGAAAAATTCATTTCTTTGGGCCCCTCTTTTTTTTGTTCATAATTCCCATTAAAAAAATTATAAAAAAACTGAAAATTATATAGCATAAAAAAACTTTCTAAATCCATGCTCCATAACTTTATTTAGAACTGCAGGTAAAAATGTAAAGTTGCAACATTTTCACTTAACAATCGTTATGGAGGTACTGGGCCAAACGTGCATACAATTTAATTTTTCTTGGTTGAATTATTTTACACACACATACCAGTTTTGTTTTTTCTCTTTTCACTTTTATTTTCAAATATTTTATCATTTCAATTCTCATGGTCATATATCATCGCACTTGAATACTTTACAACGGGTATCCATTACTTGTTCTATTCGTTTTGCCACGACACGTTGCAAGAAGGACACACTCGAACAGATGTACAGCAAACGAGAAGATATTTTAACCAAATAAGAACAACAACAATAAAAAGAAAAAAAAAAGAAAACGGAAAAAGGAGATGAGAGTGTATATTTATTGCTTGTACAACCCGAACACAAGTCAAATGTTCACCTGTTTCCAGGTTTTTACAATTTTCAACATGCAACTGCAAGGGTGAGCCAACATAGAAAGTAAAACCATTTGTGGAGATTGAGTAGAAAAATTAAGTTTTCGTTGGAATTTGTTCAAAGAAATCTTTTTGTAGGTTACCCTAGGGCTTAAAGTAAGCGTGGTCAATTTGAATGTTTTATATTATCCTTGTTTTTGTTGTCTAGTTGTTGTTGTTGTTGTTGACAGTAAATACTTTTCAATTGGCGACAAGTTGTACAATGTTGAAATTTTAATTCTGCAAAATATCATATCATATGGCCATTGCCTTGTCTATGTATGTATATGGACGTCACAAACATATGAAACAATATGAGTTGTTGTTCTCGTTAAATGTAAAAAAAAAACGTCTGTGTAGTCATCTTATGCAGAAAGTGGACACTAAAACATGTTACCGTGTTATAAAAAAAAAAAAAAAAACAAATGAAAAATCATTGCAAATGGCGATAATCACGATAACTCAGCTCAGCTCAGCTCATCTCAGCTCAACACTGCTCCAACCAGATAAATGTTGGTTTTTCAAATAATAATAAAAAAGAAAAACTACCAGGAAACGTAAAAGCTCTTGCAATATGATAAATTAAATGAAAATAAGAAATATTTTTAAAATATTTTTCTTTTCACTTAATGTTTAACCGTGGTAGTGGTGATAGTTGAAAATAAGTTTGTGAGTCGAGATATTTAAATTTAAAAAAAAAGATTTTCGACCAAAAAATTCTGTGAAAATTCTCTAGAAGATCAGTGGCCATAGAGACTATATGTAATATACTGGAAGTGCGTTTTTATCGTTATCGTCGGTAATTAGAATTTCAGTTTTTAAAAGTTTTCCATTTCCATTGAAGTTGCCGCATAGTCTGAAGGCAGTGTAATGGCTTATCAGACGTGAGGCCTTGCTTCAAACCCCAGATCAGACATCGCTAACTCTTTGGCTATTTCCTCTCAGCAGATTTCTGGCAAAAACGCTGTAAAGTAAATAAAATTTACATGGAAAAGTTTCTCCAAAAATATTTCGTTTGCCATTCATCCAATAAAATTATCACACACAGCAAGTGTGAGAAGCTAGGTTGTAATCCTGACTGAAAGATTGTAATGACCAATTATGTGTGTATGTATTTCTATATGGAACACTAGGATATCACAATGCAGGACTCCAGTTTGCTTATAACATACTTGCATTGTTACAGTTTCTCTAACCATTAAGTTCATCAGCTTTACAGGCGAATATTCTACGATCACAAGTTCCTGGTACTACCTTTGTACGACAATCGTCGTTGATGTTATTCTATCTTGTTCTTGCTCTGTTCTATTAGTTCTACTTTGCTTTGTTTCAATTTCAGTAACAATGTTTTATCCGCTATGCAGTTGATCCGTCTTCTGTAGTAGTCCTTGAGGCAGGAAAAAAGAATTCGAAATCCCTTAAGAATAGGCTTTTGTTTTTCCCAAATTTGAATCTGAATTGGTTGGATATGATATCAAGCCATCATTTAGGAAATGTTGCTTCCGCATGCTATGTATTGTAATGCAACTACAGCAATTGGTACTGAGAGAGTGGTACTCAGTAATGATTTCTGAAGAAAAATTGCTTCAAAATGCCGTTTGATAGTTTGGAAAATTTTCATTGGATTACGTTTAGGTTGAATAACGACCAACTTAGCGTATGAAATATCATCTGCAGCCGGTATTAATGGGTACGTCAGCAAGCAAAATTGTCAAATTTACGACGATACCAATTCACATAAGCGTCTAATATAACTCGAAAAAGTCTCTAACTGAGAAAGACATTGACAGGCTGTAACTGTGAATGGTATGCATTATAGGTTAATAATTTCGACTGAATTGGATGATCTAACCACGAATGAAACGTGATTTCAATAAGACGGCATTGGAATCTCCGTGAAAGCAATAGATCGCCGCAACTCCATGTATAAAATTAACTCACACAACATAAATGGCGTGACAAGTAAGTTCATAATCCTGACAGAAGGGCTGTAAAGTAATTTGTACTGGAAAAATATTACAGTTCTGCCGATATATAGATAGGAATTCCAATTTAGAATCTTATTGAACGTGTATCATTTGCAACCAGATTTAAAAAATCCAAATATTCAATATGACTCTACAATACAAAGAACAGAAGCTGTTTTTCCAGCTCACAACCATCTTTCCAAATAAATTTAAAGAAAAAAAACACAATAAACATTTTTATAATGGGTTGTCTACAGATTTCATTTCATTTCGTTTCCTTTTACTGGCGTTTTTTTTTTTTTTTTTTTTTTTTTTTTTTTTTTTTTTTTTTTTTTTTTACGAATCCCCACTTCAGTTGTTTGTAATTGCATCAAAGCACTTCATTAAAAAATTATAATGTCTAGGATGTGTTTCATTTTATCCCATTTGTTCTTCTTCCCTTTTGAAATCATTTCTTTTTCTGTTTTTGAATGTTTTTATGCATAAAGAAGCATATTCCTCATCTACGTTTTCCTTTTTTTTTTTTTTTTTTTTTAATGTTTTACTGCATATTTGTTACATTTGTTTTTGCTTTTGCTTTTGTTTTTGTTTTTGCTTTTGTTTTTATTTTCATTTTTTTTATCTTTATTTTCTATTTAATCATAAAACCGCTTAAAAAGCTCTTTTTTGTTGTTGTTGAAATTTAACTGCACCACAAAATTTGTAATGGAGAAGGAGTAGATGCAGCAGAAATTCATTGCTTCTACAGCTGCCGCACGTACATATATTCCTGAAACATGGTATATGAGTACACTCTTGTCTACTTTATAGAGAGATTCAAATGTGCGCTTGAATATTTGTATGTTGCATGAGCATATGCGGCTAAGGAAACGGTTTTGGTAACCGACACACAGAGACGAGTATAAGTGCTTTGAAAGTGTGGTACTTGTACCACAAGAGATGATCATGTTGATAATAATCATGATGAATGAATGAAGAGACAAAGTCAACGTATTTTTCTTTCTCTTTCTTTTTTTTATTATTTTTTAATGAATATTTGGTTGCAAATGAAGAAAAGTGCACACTTTAATGGTTATCTTCCATTGACAAATAAAATAATAATTGAGTGGATTTTAAAAAAATAATTATAATGATTACTTAGATACTTAATGCATAAAAAAGAAATTGAAGTTTATAAAAGAATTTTTGAAAATTAATTTAAAAAAAATAATTTTTAATGCACAATACAATAGGAAATTACTTGATAATCACACTTTCAATACAGATCTCAGCTCGAAAGGATAGAACGAATAGAAAAGGCTGGGACCATTTGAAAACGCTGAAATTAGTAGCCTATGAAAAGAGATGGTGGGTACATAGCATACTTTCGCTAACTACAAGGCTGTGTTACTAAACTAATAATATATGGCGGCAATACCAAAAATCTTCAGAAATGATATACATTTAGCAGCACATGACATTAAACAAGAACAGTTTTTGATAGATCGTGTGAAAAGTAAATATTTACTCCACTTTTGGTCATTTCAGCTGTCACACAATCACCACACCACAACCACGATCGGAGACTGATAGTTTAAAGGCGGCACAAATATTATAACGCGTAACACTATGTTACTGTATCTCGCCGTTTATAAAGCTACTCAGTTATCCCGAATCAATCAGTGCACATCCGTGCAGTAGATGTGCACACATTAATAGGTCAAAATCCATAATTGCACATTAGTATCCGCACTAACGTTAGCTATGAAAGCTACATTTCTTTTTTTTCCATTTACTTTGATTGCAAGATTGGCACTCACTCTTTGGAAAGTGTTCTGCTTACAGCGCTTATTGAGTCTGAAATTTGCATAATTTGTATGAACCTACAAGAGGAAAAGCCTGGACAATAACTTCATTGAGAGTCTTGATGACTTTAAGAGGATTTGTCTTACAAATTGTTACAAATTAATTTTTTGTTGTAAATAACACTTGTTCGATTAGAAATGGAATATTATTTCATAAATATGGCTGCCGCAGCTGGCTCACAGTACCTCATTCTATGCGACCAAATTTTCGTGCACTTTTTTCGTGTGTTTGATCTCGCATCACGGATTTTGGACTTAAAATGCTAAATTGCCTCTGTTATGTCGGCATAACACTTTCCTTTAATGACGCCCCATAGAAAATAGTCCAACGGCATCATCACCATTTCGGCTGACGTTTGACGCATTAAATCGATTGTGGCAAATGATGTGTGGCTAGTTGAAGCATGCTGTCGAAACCAAACATCATTCACATCAATGCCATAAAGAACGACTGTAANGTACTCATGTTCAAAGCAATATGGGCCAATGATGCCTCCTTTCCACAAGCCTCAGCAAACAGCCATTCGTAATGGTTGCATTGGCTTCTGTAAGACCACGAGTAGGTTTTCTGACCCCCAAATATGTCAATTTTGTTCATTAACGTACAATCATTGTACGTCCATCTAGCGAAGCGAAAACGAAGCGGATGGTAATGCGGCTTCAACTCTTGAACCAATTGAACTTTGTAAGGCGCTATACCGATATATTTTAGCAAATTTCAACATAAACTGGAGCGTAATATGTTCAATTCTTGAGAACAATGAAGTTGAGTTGTCATTGGTGGATTCTCACGTACACTCTCTGGCAGAGTTTCAATATTTTTGCGGGTAAACATTGGTTGAGAACGCTCATATCTATGGCGCATTAACAATGTAAACCAGTTTCACGAAGTTTACAAACAAACTTGTGTATATCGGGCACTGTTGGACCTGCTCTGCGATCTAATTTCTGACCAGTTGTCGATGTTTTGGAAATAAATTTCCAAGAAATCACAACGTTGCTCAAGCATAAGTCGATTTATTACGTTCCATGATAAGAGATCGAGATGGTTTCTCCAATCAATGTAGAATCAAGAAATCTCTTCAGATTGTTGGCTCAAACAGCAATAACATTAATTTGTTATCCTCTCATTTACAATACTGTCATTTAGAAATTATAAGGCAGATAGAATTGATTGGAATTTGGTACATCTTCGTAATTTTTATGAAACTGCTGCCTCTCCTTATAATCTTTTCAGATAACAAAAGCAATCGCAGGCAACACCTGGTGTTTCCTCCGTTTTGTTTTGTTAAATACTCATAAGTGTCTTCGCGTTATATGTACGAGTTTTTTTTCGAATTTGAGAACATTTTTTTGATTTTATTTACTGTAACAAAAACAAAGACTTTTTTCCCCACACTGTTTTACTTATTCAAGGCAAATGGAGACATATGCACTCAATCATTTAAAAGCGCATATTGTTTGTTGTTCTTGTATTGTAATCACCATGTTAGTGATTAGTTGTTTTATCAACACCTGCAGCCAGTTAGTGTAATATTGGCTGTCTAGAAGGTAATGAAAGTGTTGCGTTTAAAATGTTAAAAAATAATAAAATTAAAGTTTGCTTCTAAGATAAAAATAAAAAGTGTTAAAAAATAATAATATGTGTATAATTTTTTTATTAATAAGTACATAAAATTTTAACGAAATACAAAGGTTTAAGCAAATTTTTTTTTATTGATTCAATAGTTCATTAGAAAAATTTTCCAAAAGGAAGAAAGGAATGTAAGAAAAAAAAAGCAAAAATCAAAATGTAGGGTGTGTTTTTAGGCAAGAGCTTTGAAACAAAAATTAAAAAAAAGAACAACACAACTAAACATGTTTTAATAAGTAATAAATTGAAAACTCTAGCGGAGTATCAAGGCAAGTAAACCGTTATATAATAAAAAAAGGAAAAATATTTGCGTGCTTGGTGTACTGCCTGGCCTTGACGCGAAAAAAAGTCTTTTTTGTGCGTAGATTGTATGCACATCATCATGTGACACTTATTTTTGAAAGTGTTTTCGGAAGTAAATAACTCGAAAAAATTAAGATAAGGAAAAGTGTGAGTGACGAGCAGTTCTAAGAGGAGTTTCTAAATTATTGTAAACCAACACAATAATATAGAGTTGTTACTATGCTGTAAAACAAATGCGTAACACCGTGTCCTGCAGGAAAGAGTGAGAAGAGAAGAGAAAGTGGTTGTATTTGTGGTACTTTGTGTGAAAGAAAAAGATACGGAGTGGGACCCCACTTTATTTTCTTTAATACTTCCACAAATGAAGATGAAATATTTTGAAAATTAATACGTTTTGATGTAAATAATAAAAAAAAAACTGAAAAACCTAATAAAATAATGTTTTGCACTTATCAAAATAGTAAGATTTTTAGTCTTTATCTAACAATAACAAAAAATCTCCATTTTTTTTTTTTGGGGACTTAGTGACCCCAATCCGTACTGTTATGTCAATAAAATGAGCTTCCGTACTCTAAGGCTTAAATAATACTGCCAGTAGATTTTCGAGTAAGCTTTTAAAGGTTATGGCTACTGTGCACAGCCCAATGTTACGTAAAGTTTTAAAAAAATTTTGCATGAGCTTACTCAAAAGCCTATTAAACAGTTTCTGAGTCATGAAATTGCGTTTCACAAAGTTTTTTGTAATGATGACTTAACGATTTGTCGTCCTCTATGATCTTTCAAAAAATTCTCAATATAATCCATATTTTTCTTTTATGCTTTGCAGATTTAAATTTTTTGACCAGAACCCTTCAATGGCTAAAAACTACCAAATACGTCCATTGCGCCGTCTACTTTGACTAAAGGCTTTAACGTTCTGTTACTTTCCGAATGATTGAATGTTTTTTGTAATATCCATTAGTTTTCTGTTCGTTCGTACTTTTATAAATATAAAAAAAATATTTTTAAAAGTAATATTTGATACAAAAGACCTTTCAGTTATACGTTAGTACATTAAAAATTTTAATTTTGCAACACAATAATGATAATGCACATGTATCATGCCATTATTACAACTGATTTAAGTAATTGTATCCTTAAAACAAATTAAACTTAGTGGCGGCTACGGAATAATTCCAAGGTTACTGTTAAAATTCCTAAAATTTAAAAATTTAATGAACTTAATAATACTGTGTAAAGTATTACTTTAAGTAATAAATATTTAGTTTGTTTTGTTTTGTTTAAAGTGCTCCTATAGATTAACAAAGGATGTGCTGTGGTTTGGTGCTTGCTGAGTAATAGGTGTTCGAAATTCCATATAAATATCTCGAATACAACAACACACTTAATGGCCATTTGGTCTGATTTTCCGTAACTTAAGAGAAATGCCATCCTACCTTGTCCTGTCGCCATCTGTAAGTACCAGGAACTGCGGTTGGGTTCTATGCTCATATTTGCGCTTGTCTCAACCACGCCGGGTCGCACCGACTCCCTACCTCCCTGTCGCCGTCTATAACTATACGTATTATATACATTATGGATATCATTGTAGTCTTTCATACATTCACTTATCATTGATATTGTATGTAAAAGCGCTGTGACGCCAGCACTCTACTGCACCTGGTAGATACGACCTACCACGAACCAGTACGCTGACTCGCTACGCTGCCGGTACTGCTTACGCCTGTGATGAGTACGCTGCAGCTTACTATGCGCGATAGCCCGAGCAGCATTTTTTTAATTTTTGATCATTTAGAATCCTTTTCGACTCCCTAGCACATTAAAACAAGCAATATGTGCGTTCACTTTTGCAGTCGTAAGTACTGATTTTTGTCGGAAAAATGGTTCCCTAGCCGCCGACCTTCGAATAGTTTTTAAATGACCGGCACACTAAACATTACGACTGTATTTTTGATTCATTTGGGAATCAGCACGGAGTCTATTCTAAGTCATTCCGGTCATACGTAACGTTTTTTAACTCGATTATGATATATCTGAGAGTCTTTTTTTTATCACATTTTTATCCCTTTCAATTACTTAACGGTTTTGATAACAAAAGAACTTAGGTAGGTTCTTATTTTGTTCAATAATTTTTAAAAAAAAGAAAACAAAAACAAATTCCATTAAGTACTGATAAATCAAGAATAAAATAAAAAATGAATTATTAAATTAAATTAAATTAAAATAAGATTAAATAAATAAAATTAAAATAAATAAGAAATAACATTTTCCGTACAGCAGCTCAAAGAAATTGCGCTGATTATTCCGTCCAGTTTTGACTATAGCGTTTTTCTGAAAATTGATAAAATGGATTAATATGAAAGTGGAATATGTGAATTTTATTAACAAACGTAACGCACTGCCACAGCTTTTCTTCATTCAATCTGCACGTAAATTCACTTATCTCGACAAGCAGAAGTTCTCATGGTTAACAAAGGAGGTCCTCTGCTCTCTTATCTTTTCGTTTTTGTATCACCTGGTACGCAACGTTACCACTGTTACTCTTCACCACCCGGCAGCAATGTCAACCTAAAGAAAGTAATAATGAAACTCCAAAAACTCAGTGGTTTGAAACAAAAAGTCCACTTATAAGTAACGGTATACGAAGAAAAAGGTAAAAAAATACCTGACTGTGTTGGCCCTTAAACAGAACACATACGGATCATCAGCCCGATCCGCTGCTCTACACTTACTCACAAGCCTCCGCACACGTTTTACCAAAAACCCAAGTTTTTCGTTTTTTGTTTTTGAATTTGAATTAGTCATTGTAACATTCAAAGAGTCTTTTTGTATCCTTTTTTTGAGCACCAAACTGATAAATCAGTTTTATGGTCGTCCAAGAAGTCAAAAAAGACTCATTTTGGGTGATTTGTGAAAAAACGAATCTTCAATTGCTAGCTGGGATTTCCTAAGTATTTCATTATATTTATTCAATGTTATTTCCGTTCATTTCGTGTTATTTATTATTTAACAAGTAAATAAAAGAAGTGTGTTTCTCTCAATCACAATAAATACAATTGTTTCCCCATTCTCTCTATAAAAAATAAAATAGTCGTCGCACTGATCGTGGCTGGTAGCGTGTCTGGCTGCGTGGTTCCACTTGATGTGTGGTGCTAAGACATGGGTGGGTAGTTGAAGGTTTTGTTTTTAATTATCCCATGATACCGATCTATAAGTGAGTACAAGTGACAATGAATAAAAGGATAACGGTCTGTGAAACTCTCCTTAAATGTTATAATGCACGTGTATTTTTTATTATCTATTTCTGTTGACTGTGTGGTGTGTTGTCGTTCGTTTTGTTCAATTTTCAAAATGTTTTTTTTTTGCTGTTATAGTTTTATCTCTCGTTCATTATCTTCTTTCCCTTAACAGTGATTGATTTAAATTCTACTTTTTCTTTGTGTCGTAGCCATTCTCTTTGCCATTTTTTTTCTCGCTTGCTCACGTTTAAAAGTGAAACAATTCATCATTATCTCACTTTCCTTAGAATTTAGCAGTTTTAAAGATTTAGGATTGTGTGGTTGAAACCTTTTTTTTTTGTTTTTCTTGCTGTCTCTCTTACTGTTCTTTCAAATGAAAGCAAAAACTAGAGAGACCATAAATTAAAAATAATTTCAGTATCATCAATCATCATCATTCATCATCAATCATCATCATCACCATCAGTTTTTTTGCGTTTGTTTTGTTATGCAAATGAACATTTAAATGCTCATTTTCAAATTTTTTTGCGCTCGGAGATTATTTAAAATGTTTGAATGTGTTTTGCGGCTTTAAATGAGTAATGTGAATATTGAAAAAGGGGCAAGCTTCTCTGCGCGAAATAATAAGTCAAATTTGATATTTGTTCGTTCACAGTTCAAATTCTCTCAAAGACCATTTCAAATAAGTAACCGATTGATTACACGAACAGAAGTTTATTCTAAAACCCTCAGGTCAGTATTAGGCAGTTACATCCGTATTGCCCAAAATTCAATACGTAACTATTTATCACAGTATTATATATACCATCTATCGATTTAAATTTAAGCCATCGGCTTATTTTCGAGATCTGGCAATACTTACGTCATTATATCTGTGCCAAAATTCCAGGTATATGTCTC
>QOCX01006735.1:0-10978 GCA_005959815.1 Sarcophaga bullata
CATACTCGGCTGTCACGATAGTCTGTAAATATTGTGGTCATGGGTGAGTTCGAATCCTATAAAGAATCGTCTGTTTGTGAATTGTAAAAATTAATTTATAAATTAAGGTCCGGTTATGAATTTATTAGCAATAGTTATTTGTCAGAGTTGGAACTTGTAATACCATTTTATCAACTGGCAAGTCAACTGCAATTCGGTTGTTGTGAACATGTCTCTGGTAGCATTATATAAGTTTATATAAATATGTATTTAATTTAATATAAATAAGGAAATTTAATTTTTTTTATTGATCCCAATTCAACTAATTTTTTGTTTCTTAATATTTTACTAGAACGTTTATATGTTACAATGGGTTGCCATCCCACAAGATGTAAAGAATTCCATGAGAATCCTGACGAATACTACGAAGGACTTCGTTCCAAAATTAAGACCAACTTAAATAAAGTTGTAGCTGTTGGTGAATGTGGATTAGACTATGATCGTTTGCATTTCTGTGATAAGGTTACACAAAAAATCTACTTTGAAAAACAGCTAGAATTAGGTGAAGAATTTAAATTGCCTCTATTTCTTCACTGCCGTAATTCTCATGAAGATTTTATGGAAATTTTAAGTAGAAATCGTTCCAAGTTGGATCAATGTGGAGGTGGTGTTGTTCATAGTTTCGATGGAACTTTAGATGAAGCACAAAAAATACTTGACTTTCATCCTCTGTTATATATTGGTCTAAATGGTTGTTCTCTGAAGACACAAGATAACTTAGATGTTGTTGCTAAACTACCCAATGAACGGCTAATGATTGAAACTGATTGTCCGTGGTGTGGCATACGTCCATCTCATGCTGGTCAAAAGTTTGTAAAAACAAAATTTCCCACTGTCAAGAAAAAGGAAAAATGGACAGCAGAAAGTTTAATAGATAGTCGCAACGAGCCCTGCCAAATAATGTAAGTAAAAACTGTAGTTCTGTTTATTTATTATTTATTCTTACGTTGAAAAATTTTTAGACAAGTTTTGGAAGTAATAGCTGGTATTAAGGACCAGCCAGCTGATAAACTCGCTGATATTTTTTACGAAAATACTATGAAATTGTTTTTTAATAAATTCATAAGTTCTGATAATCCTTAAACTCTTTCAAAGTGTAATGGATTTTAGAAGACTTCTATAAATTAAAAATCGTAGTGAAACTTTAATAGAACAAGACATAAAAGTTTTCCTACTTCATTAACTCATGGTTTATTATAATAAACTAAACTTCTTTGAAGCATTTTTTTTTTGTTGAGGCTACAAAATTAACAGTCAATTCAACAATTTTAATTTAATTTTTTATAAAAAAAATCTTTATTTATTTTATAATTTATTGTGCAGCATAAACATGTACAACTTTATCCGATTCCAAAAGACTGGTGGCATTTTCACTACCCAAAATGCCATTCAACTGCAAACAATCGTATTTCGTATATAAAACTGTAATACTCATAGAGTCTTCCAAGCCATCACGAGAATTTTGATTCGATGAATGCATTAAATTAATCATCTCCGAATAGAAATGAGGCCATTGTGGTGGTTGGTACATAATAATGTGGCGTATACCCTTAATACGGGTACGTTTGAAGAAGTGTGATCTCTCCGAGTATAACATAAAATGAGCACCGCTATGGAAGAACATATCTCTGGCTCTAGCCATCTTTTCCTTCTTAGTATATTCACAAATCTGTACAAAACTCAGATTTTCCGCTTTAAAGTAGTTACGCAATTGAACGTAATCAAAATAGTTGGGCACATAGATCATGGTATGGGCAAATATGGTACTTTTAAATTGTGGCAATATTTTGTTAACAAAATAATTGAAACGTGTCTGGAAAACCTGGTCTATATCAGAGCATTCAATGCGATGAAACACTTGTGACAAAGGTACAATAACATTACGTATGTCACCATTAATAATGGGATTCGATACGCGAACGCTGCCCTCATAGTTAAAACATTTATTATTGAAAATGCCTCGGAATTCGGGAAGTTCATGAGATGAAAAAAGTAAAGTTTGACGATAAAATTTCGACAGGCCATTTAAACACCAAGAACGTACCCGATTAATGTTAGTGGTTCGTAAAGTTTTTGGTTGTAAGTGCAGGTGATCCATAACATGCAATAAATTTTCCCAATTTTGTGCCAAAAATATTTCAGCCTGATCGATAATTAGCAATTCAATTGAGGAGAGAAAATCACATTCAACATCAGTATTACTGCTGCCACCCATTGTAACACGCAGACCCAAAGGTGAAGCAATTAATATGTCCGAAGAGTAAAAATCTGTATACAACTTGAGTGTCTTCTTGGTAAGTGAATCAAAACGCGGAAGTTATCATCCGTATTGCCGCTGAAAGTTTTCTCATAGTCTTCTGGCTTAGGATTCGTTTTCGGAAAATATATGGTGTCACGCTAAATTCATTTTTAAATCTATCATAATTCATAACAGATTTCTGGTCGTTATCTGAAAAAGTTAATATTGCATAAGGATTGAATATATTGAGATATTTTTGTGGTATAATTACCCGTTTCCTTTTTCTTAATTATTTCGGACATAATATCACTATCCTGTAAGCTGAATCGCGAAAAGGTGTTACAATAACACTTTTGGTCTGGCCAATCCTTGATCTCTATACATGTCATCTATCACAAGGCACTATTTTTACTTTTCTCTTCAATTTTCTTCGTATTCAACATAACACAGGCTCTGGTTTTGAAAATATAATTCAAAGCTGTATAGTATAGACTTGACGTATTTGTTCGGCATTATCAAATGTCCTATAGGGATAATAAAGATCTTATAGCAGTTAATTAAGGACAAAAGTTCACTTTGCAATGGTGTCATGGGCAGATTGACACGATTTGCCAAAGATGGTTGTAAACCAATAGATTCCAAATCGCTTGACGATTCAAAGGCTGGTGGTGGGTGTTTATTTATAAAGCTATTATTATTATTTATAGCTAATTCGGGTGTGGTTACAAACAAATTTCCCAATTCTGGCCATTCTATAGAAGTTTTTTCCTTCTCACAAGTACCATTTATTAATTTTTCCACATCATCGGCATCGATTTCATTTTGCAAATGATCTTTAAAATGATTAATTTTAGGTAGAACATATTGTATATTAAGTTTTTTGTGACTGGTGCTAGGCTTTTCCGAGCCTGGCTTATTTTTCTTGGTTCCTAACAGCTGTAAAGGCTTTTCCTTAAAGGCTGGTTTCTTTTTAACTGAGAATAAACCAAATTAGTTAAATATTTGCTACACTTTCAAAGCCAACAAAACTTACCACTTGAATGCAAATCCTCCACTAAAGTTTGGAAATGATTAACCTCCTCTTCTACTTCAACATCATCCAAAAATTCATCGGCCAGCTCAGCTTGCTTGTCTTTGCGACTCTTCTCCAAATCAATTTGTTTCTTCAGCAATTCCACTGTAGCACTGCCACGATGTTTAAATTTACTATTCAAATGTTTCTTACTTATGGCTGGTTTCTTATATTGTTTTTTATGCGGATTAAATTTTTTATGTTTTTTTATTTGTCCCATTTTATTTATTTCTATTGAAAATTCATTAAATTAATGCAAAAAGGTAAACAATGTTTAGGCAACGTGCAGGAGTTTATTTGTTGTTATAAAACAGGGGTGTTTCGAACAGCTGAGCTATAGGGTGCTTAGTACATTATAAAATATTAATAATTGCATTATGAGTCACCCTATTTGCGTTTATTTTTTGCAGCCTTAAAAGTATGCGTGAGTACTGATGATGTTTAGTATTTTCTATAAATGTGTGTTACATGGTTCACCCTGTTTTTATACTTTTCTGATTTTCTGGGCGCCTGGTAAAACATTGAAATTGCAAAATTGCTTTGATTTTGAAGTACGCGATAACACAGTTAAAAGTATGCGTGAGTACTGAGATGTTTAGTATTTTTCTATAAATGTGTGTTACATGGTTCACCCTGTTTTATACTTTTCTGATTTTCTGGCGCCTGGTAAAACATTGAAATTGCAAAATTGCTTTGATTTTGAAGTACGCGATAACACAGTTGGAACATAACTTTTCATACACTAATATAATGCGTAAAAATATGTGATTATTGGGAACAAATACATCTTATTTCATTAGAAGTAAAATATGCGTGAGTACTGATGATGTTTAGTATTTTTCTATAAATGTGTGTTACATGGTTCACCCTGTTTTATACTTTTCTGATTTTCTGGCGCCTGGTAAACATTGAAATTGCAAAATTGCTTTGATTTTGAAGTACGCGATAACACAGTTGGAACGTAACTTTTCATACACTATATATAATGCGTAAAAATATGTGATTATTGGGAACAAATAACATCTTTATTTCATTAGAACACAATCAATTGTTGTGTTGTAGAAATAGAACAGTGAAAATCATACTGCAAAAGTGTTTCTTCTAGCGAATCAGTTGTAATTATTGTTCATTTAATCAGACTTTCCAGATGTGTCACCGGTCAGACATCTAAACGAAAATATGAAAAAATATTTCTTTGACGACTTCATCTCAGCAAATTTCTGGCAAAAACTCTGAGAGGAATTAAATTGACATGAAAAGCTTCTCGAAAATCTGTCGTTCAGAGTTGACTTTAAACTGTAAGTCCCACCATTCATGTACAAAAAATTAACGCACACAACATAAATGGTGTGGAAACTAAACCGTAATTCTGACTAAAGGTTTGTAATCATAGTTTCAATAACCTTGGAAACATTTAGAACAAATTGCTATTGAGTAGTAATTTTGAGGGTTATTAGTCACATCATTTTTGGGAACTGCAGGAAATGAGGCAACGAATAGGTTAGCTAATGGACGAATACGAGTTGAAGAACTAGAATACCATTTGGTCCCAATAAAGTGAATTTGTTTATTACTAATAAGACCAAGTTTTTTTTTAGTATAATTTTAACCTCGAAATTAACATGAGAGTTCAAACATTCAGATAATGGAGTTCTAATACCATCTATACCTATAACAATTACGACTTGGATTTTTTTTAGTCAATAATATGAGGGTTCAAACTTTTGTATTTGAAAGATTCATATCGGGGAAGTTGTATTTACGTGATCTCGTTAAAGTGCTAAAATTTTGTAGTCTTCTTTCATTCCCAATTTGACTCACTATGGTTTTAATGGCCAATAGAGTATGTAAATGTGGTTGCTTGGTTCTTTCCTCTTGTGAAAATAGATTCATCTTCCGTATTAAATATGATTTTTTCTCAACAAAGTGATTTTAATTAAATTTTTCACAAGTCAACTGTAGTTATCGTAGAAGTGTATGCAAAGACTGATACAAAAGTTCTAATTAAAAATTGTTTTCTGTGTCGTCGCTCTGAGTAGTATTGCAAATCGATCTCTATGGTAAGTAAAGATCTACGTAACGGCAATGGTAAAAGTTTAAAATCATTTTTCTTATATAGCTGGGATGAAGGTATGCAGTTCTGTTCCTTTCTGCTGGTCACTTCTTAAAATTTTTTCTTTTTTGACGATATATTTAAGATAATTATTTTCAAGATTAAAACTGAAAAATATTGTTTTTGAATTCATATTTAATTAGTATTTATTTTTTTTTATTATTAATTTTTTTGTTTTGATTAATTCAAGCATACAATATTTATTATTATTGTTTATGTAGATAAAGAGGTTTTGTTTTATAACGCATAGTTTTCTTTTTATGTTTAAATAAGATTATAATATAATAAAAATAAAAATAATAATTAATTCAATAAATTATTATATACAACGTTTGTTTGGTTGTTGTTTTGGCTTCCCTTTTATACGATATTCATATAAAATGAAATCAAATAAAATAATAAATTAAATAATAACAATTAAAAAAAACATATTCTATGAAAGAATTTCAAAAAAAAAAAAAAATTAAAATAAAACAAAAATAATAAAAAGTAAAAAGATAAAGAAAAAACAAAACTTGTAACAAAACTTAAAGAAATTTTAATTTAATATTTATTAAATTCGAGTCAAAATAATTGAAAAGCAATTAAAAATATAACTGAAATATAAATTTCAATAACGCAAATATATTTGGTTAATTATGGTATTGTATTGATTGTATTATTTGTTTTTGTTTTATTTTTAATAAATAAATGTATTAAAAACTAAATTTTAATTAATTTCTCGTTTTTTTTTTGTTATTATTATTTTTAATATAAAGATTAATTTATTGGTTTTTAATATATATGTGGGGGGAAGGGGTGGTCGGTCTATGCTTATACTTTTAATATATATATATGTATATCGTATATACAAATAAAATAAGTTTTCCTTTTTCCATGGTTCAATTTCCAAGAGTTAATAAAAGTTATTATTATGAGGAGGGGGGTTTAAGGGAGAGGACCTTTATCTTTTTTTAGTTTAATTTCAATAAATTTTAATATATAAAAAAATGTTAAGTTCATTCATTTGTAGTTGTTTGTTGTTTTTTTTTTTTTTTTGTTAATTATTAATCGTTTGGAGTTTAAATTAAAATATTTTAAACTTATGTTAACTCCCAGCAAAATATATAAATTTAAAGTTTACACGAGCATAATAAACACGTTTATTGTAAAATGTTAGTTTTAAATCTAAAAAAAAAATCAACCGCATGGCGGTTTATATTGTTTTCTTCTTCAAATCGAGGACTTATTTTTTTTTTTTTTTTTGAGTTTTTATAGACAAAAAATGGATTATGTAGATAATGATATATTATTATTAATGTTATTGTTAAATTTTCTTTTTTTAATTCATAAATAGTATTTTCCTTAAATTTTTTTTATGTGTTTATTTATTGTTTTAATAAATTTTTGGAGCACTGCGATCATTTATCTTTTGGTTGCGTTTTAATTTGCCCCACGTTTTATTTGATCCCAATGATCATGACAGATACGGGGATCCGGCTAGAAGGAAATATAATTTTTTTTTAAACTTTTAATTTGAAAAACATAATAATTCTATTAAATAGTGAATGTTACATGAAAATATTAGTAATATTATATTGTGATGAAATGTTTATTATGAGTTAGGTGAGTATAACAACAAATAAAACAACAAGTCTGTGAACAACATAAACTGAAAATAACAAATGAATTAAAAACAAATTCAAATACATACAAACATACATACATACATTCAAATATAAATTAGAAATAAAAAACTTTAGGTTTTAAATATATGGTACACATGAAAAGATTGAAATATTTTACAACAGCATGTTCGATGAGGCATTTTGTTATTTATTTTTTTGTTATGAAAATAGAATAATGAAAGTGAAAAATTGATTTTCGCTGGTCTTTTTATTCGCCTACGAAAAAACTGGTTAAACAGTTGAGTTTTTTTGATTGATTAAGGGCCATTATTACACTTACCGTTACTAAAAGGAGGATTTTATTTACGACCGATAAATTGTACCTAATAAGATAGAAGTGAGCGTTAAGCTAAAGGGAAGATCATCCTATCTTTAACATTTAAAGTTCACTTTATCTTTGAACGTGCCATATTATAAATATTATTTTCGATATGAAAATTATAAAAAAATAAACGCAACAAATAAGAAAGAACGTCGTTACCACTGCGTTTTTAAAGAATTTTTTTAAAGGTGGTAAAAGTTAAGTAACTTTACAGTTCCCTTTAGCTAAACGTATCTTTAACTAAACCCAACTTTAATAGCAAGTTGTAATAATAGCCCTAAGACATTGATGTAATTGTTAAAAATTAATTAAAAAAACAATTTTATTTACAAAAACTATTTAAAATAACCAAAATTAATTTAATATTCGTTTATTAGTAACGAAAATGTTTTCATTATTTTATAATAAAATAATGTTTAAGTAGTATTAATTAGAATCTCTTTCTAAGATTAGACTCCACATTGCAGACAAAACTTTGTTAAAAGAACTCTTGATGATTACGAAGAAGATAGTAAGCAAGCCATAAATATTTAGTGAAATTTCTATTGGAGATTTTGGTCTTTGGTTACAACATCGTTTGACAATCTTTGCAGTTAAAAAAGATAGACAGACTTGTACGATAGTTGCCGTAGTTTTGTAGACAAATTTAAAGTTTATACTTTAAAGAATGTGAACCTAAATTCAATTTACTTTTGGAGTTTTAAGTTTTTGTAATGCATTGCTCAAACTACGTGTGTTGTTCATCAGAATCGATAAATTCGTGTCAGTTTATTGAAATGCTCCTATGAATCTAATCTAACCTTAGGATATCTCTCTGATTCTCCACTACACTATGGATTTCGTCCAAGGTAAAGGCCATAAAGTCGACCTAGTCTACTAGGCAGAGTCTTGACTTATTTACAAAAGGCCAAACCGGTTCAAACGCCCTGTCAGAATCCCAACAAAACAGAAAATAGGAAAGATTTCTTTGGCAATGTCCTCTCAGCAGATTTCTGGCAAAAATTCCGAGTGTAAATAAATTAACATAAAATGTTTCCTAAAAATCTGTCGAACGGAGTCGACTTTACACCCCGACGCGCATATATAAAATTAACACACACAGCATAATTGGTGTGAGAAGCTAGGTCGTAATCCTGAATGTGTAATGGTATAAGGCAATGCAAACGTGGCCTTAAGCGGCACCTCAAGCTATGCTGAATTTAAGTCTGCTATACCGAGTAGTAAAGACCAGATATATGCTTAGGATAACGGGATATAAGTTTAACAAGATTCTCTAGGGAATTTCGTGACTAATGAATTAAGTAATTGATAGCTCCTCTTTAACTGTCATCTGGACACAATCAATAAACTCTATGATTTTGGGTAAATGCAACTAGACTTGCTAACACAAACGTATATGGAAGTTGCATACTCTTTTAAAAGAGGAACCAGTTTTTGGTATACAAATGGATTAAGGTTCCAGCTAGAAATATTCCGAACCCTTGAGAAAACTCAAGAGTTGTAACCAATCAGGAAGCCTAAGCTATCGAAAAATATATAAAATTCAACTTGAATGTAAGAAAATACCAGTAATATTTGGAAGTCAGACCAACATCAGAGCATAGAGTTCTTATGAGATTAAAAATAAGCTAGTATGGGCCTTTCTGGGAAAACTGAATCAGATAGGCAGAGAAAACATTGTTAGCCTCTACCGGCTACGAGATCGCGTGGGAATTCGCGGCTATGAGCAGGCAAATGAGCTTGCGAGGAGAGAAGCTTTTACGCCGCTGATGGGGTCAAAACCTTTCTGTGGAGTGAGTACAAATGTAAGAGAAGGGAAAGAAAGGAAAAAGAAACTATTCTCAAACCAAGACAATTAAAACTTTTGTTGGCAAATTATAAAAGAAAAAGATTTGAATAGTCGGAATACGGTGTCCAGTTCGGGTATCGTAAATATAACCTAAATATTCCAAACATATTTTCTCAGGGGTTATTCGGAAACTACAATCACGAATGTAGAGTTTTTAAAAGGTTTAAATAAAATGAAATAAGGGGACCAAGCATCTTAGAAGTAGAATTTCCCGCTATTAAAGTTTCGTATTTGGAAAAGCAAAAGATTTGCTAAAGAAAAAATGTGGAATAGATGGGTACAATCGATTTTCTGAATCGCAGTGTAATTGATCTAATGAATGCGACGAATCTTGGAGCGGAACGCTTGCTTTTTTAGTCTTGCCGTAAGTGTCTTATGTAGAAAATATTAAAGAAAAATCGCATGGCACAGGCCAGTTCAAATGCAGCAACTGTTAAATGAGTTTTTAATCGATTTTTCATAGTTTTTGAAGAGTTTGTGTGCATCCAGGCTTTGGTCGTCTAAATCTTATATGATGATGAAGGCCAGTGAAAATCTCCAAACACTGCCTGTATTTGAGAACTGGCATATTATGTTGGGGATCACAATCAATTTTCTGAGTAAAGTCTACGAATTTATATGGCAGTGTTTCGTTGTATGCAGCAATTAGAATATTAACGGTATTTAGATCACTGCTTACGTTGAATTTTCAAAACATATTGACTAGCGGTGATTCCCAATCATTCCCTGTGTTTGAGGACTGGCCAAATACCAATTACGACGGAATTTCTGGCATGTAAATTGAGAATAAATTGGGTACAGTCTGCGAAAATATGATGACAATTTAGCGAAAGCTGTTATCGAGTGGAATGCACATGGAATTGAAAAACTTCTGGAATAACAAACAAGAGTACTACGATACGCGTATAAAGTTAGAAAAACGAGAGAAACTAAATATTTTTTAAACATACCTTGTAGATTTTTAATTGAACAATTGTTATTTAAAATTGTTAATTAATATTTAAAAATAATGATATTAACAATATGAAAGCAAAACCATAGAGAAGAGAGTCTAACTCTTGTGGTATAAGCTGATAAATGATGAGATGAAAAGCCGTTGTATTAAAAAGTTAAAATTTGCATGAAATAGAAGCAAAAAAAAATATATAAAACCATATATATATACATAGATACAGGTACATATGTATGTACACATGGAAACTGTTTAAATAAAAAAAAAATACTTTTGCTTTAGATTTTTGTTTATAATGCTTCATCGGAGATAGTGGTGGTAGAAGAAGTGTTGGTATCAAACAAAGTAGATTGCGATATGGGGAGGGGGGGATGTACACTAGGTAACGTTTAAGTTTATCGGTATTTTGATACATCTAATGTTTACACAACCCCTATTGAATATAATTGATTTTGTATAGTCATGATGCACAAAAAAACATATACATTTATTTGATAACACCCAAACATAATTGAGTTGAGAAGAGAGGAGAGAGTGTGTAATACAAATAGTAGTAGAAGGCAATACCAGAAATCATAAAAAAGAAAATATAAAAAAACAAAATAAATGAAAATTGTAAAACTAATTATAATAATAATAAAAAAAGAAGACAAAAGGATGTAAAAGAAGAAAAACGTGCAATTTGCATTGGCTACTAATAACATATTCTATTTGTATAGAGTAAA
>QOCX01006738.1:0-10972 GCA_005959815.1 Sarcophaga bullata
GTAACACCATCCTTACAAGGACATTGACCGGATGTATGATTGCAGGTTTTACCTGTCGAACCAATAGGATGACATTCACAGGCTGCAAGACAAATAAGAATAACAAAAAGGGGAGAAATATTATTTTGTTTTTTGGGTTATTTGTTTGTTTTTTGTTTTGTAAGGAAAGAATATTTTTTTTCTTAATGAAATCTGTTAATAATTCATTGATGTTTGTCTTTTACAATACAAAAGTATAATGCAACACTGTTGTTGTTTATCTTAATGCAAATCTTAATTATTTTGTTTAATTACTGCATTACCAACACAGCACCATTGACTTGTCTAAAATAGGAAAACAAAAGAACAAAAAAAGGAGCACCTTATTTAGTGCTTTTTTTTCTTCAAGAAAAAATTTTATTTTTTTTTATTTTCTTTTCATTTTTCTTAATTGAATCTTTCATCTTTAATATTCCTTAAGATTTCTTTCTTTTTTTTAATTTAAAATGATTTTTTTTAATATTTTTCCAGACGTGAGTATATTCATCTGGACAACTATAGACTGAAAACAAACAAAGAAGATTATCGTAAAAGATTTTTGGCAACATAGAAGCTAAAATAAAAAACGAATTGAAAGTATACTATAGCGGCAAATGTAAGTAGAACAATTCTTAAGTAAATTGTAGTCGTCACCTTTGCATATTTAAAAATTTTCAAAGCAGAATCAGCATTGAGTTTAGCTGTAAGCACATCATAGACGTCTTTCAATCTTTGTTGGGTTCCGGAGCATACTGGTGGTCCTGAGTATGAGAAGGCAAACGCACTTGCTTTATTGGGTTTTCACAAGTTTGTCGATATTTCTATGAATCCTAATCCTTTCATCTGCTGTTCCTATGGAATAACGACTAAGATCTGTTTTATACATTCGCAGTACTCAGGAAATGATCTCCACGCATTGTGTTGGAGTTAAGAAACTAGTTTGTGAAAGTAAGAAGGGAATTTAATTCCCTTTGTCTACTAAATTACAGAAAAAACTTCTTGAAAGAACGTTTCACATATGAAGAGCGTTAAGAACGAACGAATTCACTCTTTAGAGCATCTGGAAGTTGACATTTAAAAATTTTTCTCTGTGTAATGAGAAGTTCTTTTTTCCATCTGAACTTTTCAGCGATGTTAGGAGTCATTCTGGATTCTAAGTTGTCATACATAACATAATTGGCCATTATAACCCTTCAGTCAGGATTACGGCCTAGCTTCTCACACCATTTATGTTGTTTGTGTTAATTTTTATACATGAGTGACGGGACCCCTACAGTTTAAAGTCGACTCCGAACGACAGATTTTTGAGAAACTTTTCATGGCAATTTTATTTACTCTGAGAGTTTTTACCAGGAATCTGCTGAGAGGAAGTCGCCGAAGGAATATTTTGTCATATTTCGTTTTTAATGTCTGACCGGGGATTCGAACCCTGTGCTTTCGTCTACTAAGCCAACACACTACCTACTAGACTACGGCGACGTTCGAGTTTGAAGCAAGGGGTATAAACATCAATGGCTCTGTCGAAAAATTGATAGAGCACACAGGCAGACAGTTATGCTAATCATTAGTGCGCTTTGTTTCACTCAAACCATTACTGGCTATACTAGATTGGCTTCTCTTTGACCTCCTATTAAAGCAGAGAGCGGAGTTGGTACTAGTAAGACTCAGTGCAGTTCCATATTTGGCTCAACTTGCGCAAAAGAAATGTTTCTGAATAGAACATTCGATTCTAGAATTTTAATTAAAGACTTCTGGTCTAATGATTCGGAGATTTCCAATGGGACTCTGGTGATGGCTCTATGATTTATTAAGGGTTCTGATATTGAACTTTTTTTATAAGCAGTATAATGAAGTATTTTTCAGGCAGGTTTTCACCAACCGTTTTTGTGCAATAGTGCAATAATGCCGTGGAATTCTCAAAAAAATTTCCGGGTCATAGGAATTTGGTTGAAAATTGCATTGCTACTGACTTGGCCACGGTCGCTATGAAGCTCATTTCACAATCTCTGTTGAAAGCAAGAGGATACGTGAGAATAGGATCGATTCACTTTTATAGTGTTATCCAATGGCATTAACACTCATTGGCCACTGACGAACGACTTTATATTCTAAGAACTTACTTCTGCATGAGTTCTACCCTGGTTTAGAAGTTTTCTCGTAACCTCAAAGCCTTTGCTGTTTAATATGCTTTAATTATAATTTGTTTTGTATATAATGGCTTGGAATTAATTGCAATTCAGATGGCAAGTAATCATAGAAAGCCAATCACAATGAGAATTTTACTTTGAACTTCCCACTGGTCATATCAAACATTTGTTTGAGACTCTATGCGATTGCGGAATAAAGTGTTGCCAACTAAGCGTTACTCTTTTAATTTTTCAAATTCGAAAGCTAAGGAAACCCTTTAGTTGCCATTGTCTGATCGTAAAATGCAATTGAACATGTTATTTGCTTCCCTATTTGTATAGCGCCTCCAAATTTCATTTCATTTCTTTCAATTCTTAACGTAAATTTTTTATTTTGTTTTGTTTTGTTTTCTTATTTCTTGCCGAAAGCAAATATCCAGTGAAGCATTTTATTTCGCCTGATATATTTTATAAACATTCATAGTTCACACCCACGCACCATACCCATATTACCACTACCCATACGCGCCTACTGGACCCCACTGTATGTACTAAAACTGTACTTTGGTATACTCTTGCGCAATGCTGCATATACATTGTGTTGGCAACGTTTGTATGGAATGCATACGGTAGCCAGCCAAATTGAGTGGCAACTGTTTGTTTACTGTTGCCTTGTGTTCGTGGCCGACTATTGCCATTGTTGCCAACAAAAGTTACAATGCCGCTGTTGCAGAGATTATGATTGTTTTCCTTAAAGCTAATTGCCAATGAAAGTGTGAATGGCTTTCTTTCTCCTCTTATTGCCGCGCATTTCATTTGAACTTTGCTTTTATACGTTTTGGCAGTACAAAGTGAACTGCAATTTCCTTACATTTGTTAATAAATACGATGCAGAAAGAATACAGGCAACAGGACGGGATATGTTATGTTTGGAAAAAGGCATCTACAACTGAATATCGTTGTTTGTTAATATAAAAAAGAAGGCAGGTACGTTTATCAAATGTTTTAAAAGATTTTTTTTTTCAAAGTGCTTTGAAAATTAGCTCAATTTGCTGTTTTAAGTATACTTAGGAAGCTTTTGTATTCATTAAGTTCATATCCATACGGACAACCAAATAAAGCGAGAATTTTAGATAAATTTCCAGAACGGTTTAATACAGAACTTATCTCACACAGTCCAGTATGGAATCTTCAGAATCTTACAAATTCTTGAAATGCTCAATACCAACCCAATATTGAATATTTTTAAAACAAAATCGGCGAAGAGATTTTAACAAGAATCTCAATAACAATAATAGGGCGGGCAGAGTGCTTAGTAGTTCGAAATACTTTTATTTCAAACTAATTCAGTTGCTTTAAAGCAAAATGACACTCAAATCTCTCTTAATAATGGAGAAACTGGAAGAAGAACTATTTATAACGAATACAGACATGGGTTAGGTAGTCCTCTACTGAAGCATAAATAAATGATGGCACACAGGCCCCACTTAATTGCATACTAGAGATGGAATAATGAATTCGTTGTTGATACTGGAAGGAACATATCAAGAACACTATAAGTATTGGGCCTATTTCCCAGTGTTCATAATAATCTTCTATTCTTGCCTTCCTTTTTACATACTCTCGTTTAGGTTGTAGTAATACTTCTTTCTCACGTACCTTTGACCATGGAGATCGTGACAATGTTTTTTAACTCATCAATAATTATAGGTAAATATTAGGGAGCTAACTTTGATGTTAAAGGCATGTACGTTACATGTGACCTTCTTTGAAATCAGCACATTTTTAAGTGTCGAAAGAAACAGTCAAGTACGGTTCTGGACTATTTCTTAAAATGGCCACTGATCTTCTAAAGAATTTTCATATATTTTTGGTCAAAAATCGATTTTTTCAAAGTGCTTTGGATCCTTAAGACGATGCAATAAATACGTCACCATTAACTAATCTCTTCACTATCTGCATTATCTAAAGCTCGTAGCTGCCGTAGACTAGCAGGTCGCGGTTCAAACACCACGTCAGACATCTTCAAGAACTCTTAGAATAAATAAAATTGCCAAGAAAATTTCCTAAAAAATTTAAATTGTGGTGTGGTCCCACCATTCTATTATAAAATTATCACACACAACATAAGTGGTGGGCGAAAGACTTGTAATGATCAATTATGTATGTATGTATGTATGTGTATACTCCTATGAAAACAGTAGACATGTCTCAAAGATAAATGGGACAGTCGAGTATTTAGCTGGTAACCAGTATGCGCTCCAGTAAAACAAAAGGTTCTCGAAAAGCTCATATCGCTCAACTTTTACGCATCCATCCATTGTCGATGAGAAAGAGCAAAGCAGAGCAAATTTGTTCTTTAGCTCTCTCTTTCTCTCTCTTTCTGCAAGGCTCTCTGCGGACCCTTACAATATAAATAGATTTGAATCCATAGTTAATGTATCATGTCAGAGTAGGAGCCTACACTTCAGTGTTGCCAATATATATAAAAAAATATGGAAGGCGAAATGATTAAATTACTCTCAAATGCGTTGAAATGGATTCAATTCGTGTGTGGGAATTCTGGCAAAAACACTGAAAAATATTAAAATTGCCATGAAAAGTTTCTCAAAAATCTATCAATTGGAATCGATTTTATACCGTAGGTCCTTCTACTTATGGATAGAATTAATACATACAACATAAATGGTGTGAGAAGCATGGTCGTCATCCTGACTAAAGGATTGCAATTGACCAATTATGTATGTATGTACACAGAGATACATAAAGAAGCTGTATCGTGGGGGAAAAATGAAACGTATTGTTGCATTTTATGTTGCTCTCTGTTCCAGCAACAGAAATTTCATAATTATCTAACAATGTTATTTGTTTTTTTTATATTTTGATTGCCTAAAGCTATCTTCAAATTATTAAATTTTAAATCCCTTAATTCGTTGTCTTTATTATTTTAATACCAGTTTTGTTTACCCAAAATTTATTATCATACATACTCCCATCTGCATTTATTTATCGTCAGTGTAAATTGGGAATTGCTAGACAATTTTTTTTTATTTTCTAATTTTTTTCAATTTCCTAAACTATTTAAATAATGTTTTGTTTCTTTATTTTTTTTTTTGTTTGGCAAATATTTTATGAACAAATTCGGAAAAAAGTTAAGTTAATCCTTATTAGTCCTGTGTATGCACATGACGCAAATGTTTTATAACTTTTTAACTTGATCAAAGAAAAAAAATATTCATTTTTAAATAAATAAAAGAAAATTAAATTGAATAATATTCTCATTGCACATTACATACAGACATTAAATTGTTTACATCAACAATAACCACCTACCCCCGCCATCAATAAAAAAAAAAAAACTAGAATTAATTGTTATTCCCAAATGTTGAATCCCAATGTTATTTTTCTGTCTTTATTTTTGGTAAAATTAATTCATAAACATGGGTCATTTGTATAGGGTCTTTCAACAGGGACTTTTGAACTTTGACAGCTGACAGTGGCCACCATGTTGAAGCTACATTTGTCAAATTAGTTGTCATTTATTCAGTATGTTTTATTAATTCACCATGGACGATCAGAGATAACAAACGTTTGTTCGTGAAATCGGCTCTGAAGTAGTTGGCAACTGATCGGAATTTTGATCAATTTTTTTTTTCGAAAAATTATTTGAAGCCCATTTTTGGAACCAATAAGATTGTCGAATTTGGTACAATATTAATACAAATGATATCCAAGGGCATCGAATGGATGTTGAAGAAATTCACTGTTTAATGTGGTTTTTGTGGATGACAGCGTTATTGGTCCTTATTTCTTTAAAAACGATCATTATTGTCATGAAATACCAACCGGATGACTTTACGTGTCACACATCTTATGAGATCATCCGCTTTTATTTCGTTAAATTTTCTCTTGTGAGGTTTTCTTAAGCGTAGTGGCCATATTCTAGTATTCAGGCTTATTAGACGTGAGACCATAGTTCAAACACCTGGTAAGACATTTCTAACAAAACGAAATTAAAAAAAAATTTCTTTGCAGACTGTTGGCAAAAGTTCTGAGAGTAAATAAAATTGCCATGATAAAGTTTAGCAAAAATATGTCATTCGGAGGCGATTTTAAACTGTAGGTCCCGTCACTCATGTATAAAATAACAATACACAACATAAGTGGTGTGAGACGCTAGAACGTAATTCTGACTGAAGGATTCTAATGACCAATAATGTATGTATGTGTGAGGTTTTTTAAATTGCAGTCTAATGCTAATGAACCATAAACCTTAGCTTTCCACAAAGCCAACGTAATCTGACTTATGCACTAGACTTATGGAAAGTTGACTATTTCGGATGCGTTTCACCCCAGAGGAACAGTAGCGAACATTTTGACGATGTTATATTCCTCACATAATAGTATGGAAACAAATGAATAAAAAATTTTGATCAAATCCTTCTTTATTTAATTTGAATTTCAAAATAGAAAGCTTTTCAAAAAAGACCCTATATTATCTGTATGAACACGTTCTGAAACCATTTGTATATTCCCTTGGAAACATTCAATTGTTTTCGAGCTGAAATGAGTTGCTACCCCTTTGGTGTTTTGTGTTACGTATGTACAACTTTGAAGTGTCTGTAAACAAACTGATCTGATGTCTAGTCAAATATTTTGGTTTTTAATTGTATTTCTCTATACATATCAAGAATCTTAAAAGAAAGTCATAATAGCGCCACCAGTGAGTGAAGTTGGCCATGTTGTAAGCTACATTGTTTTGAATAATTTTATTAAAAAGGATATTCAATAGCGGCTATAGAGTAAACTCGTTTTGAAAGGGATACACATGTAGATTCGAGCTAAAATAGCGTGTAAATTTTTCGTGGGGGTCAGTAGTACTCGAAATCAATTTTGAGGTTTCACGGACGATCGATTTTCTATTTAAGCTTCGAAAATCTGGATAGAAATCTTTGGCTTATAATGGAATGTAAAACGTAAAGGAAAATAAAGCAACTCGTTCGTAGAACATGTCCGTTCCATATTGATTGGTTAGCCTATAATGTTTTTTCATCTTTCTACCTTTCAAAGCATTCTTTATCGTTTACTGTAGGGTGCAGAAAAATTAATTCAAAAATAAATTGTTTTTACATAAAATGTATGTTTTAGGAGATAATTTGGTACAAAAACTTTTCTTTAAGGTACAGTGGTTTAAGTCGACAGAAAAAGTGGCTGAAAAAAAATTGTTTTTTTTTTCAAAACTTTTCAATAAACTCATGATTGTTTTATTTATTACGTCGTATTTTACATCTGTAACGCAAGAAACAGATTTTCCGGAGTAGAATCGGGCTCGGATGTAGATACATATGTAGGCAGGTAAAGGAGTTGTCTACGTAAGAAAGTAGGTTGGGCACACTTAGGCCATATATAGAGGGCACATTGTTTTGCCACAGTTTCCCGCTATTCCCTAGTTACGGAATCACTCGGAGCTTCCGATGAAACGTCAATTTCGACTGCCTTTTTTCCTTTAGTCTTCTCTTCTTCCTCATCTCTGTAGTTTCTGAAGAAATCATTGGGAAGATGTCCAAGACTAATAAGCCTTGCATTCGTGTCCATAATGCTACACTGAGCATGCCTTTCTGGAGTTTAAGCAGACTCATCTTGATTTGCTCCGTTCTACCAGTCCCCGAGGCAAGCGTGGATGTAAAAATAAAATAAATTTAAGTTCCTACAAGGAACCATAATGTATGTCATCGTTCTACGTAATCATTATCTCACACAAGCTCTTCTATCGCTGTTATCCTCTACTCTGATTAACATTATTTTCTTCCAGAACGTACGCAACGTATTTGGACAAATTTTTTTCTAGTTTTTCTTGTAACAATCCACTGACAACAGCAGATAAATCAATTTCTTTGTAAATTTTCACTTTTCCCTTCGTCTAGATTCAAAAAATCTCTCAAAATAACTATACTTTGACAATATTTGGATTATACTTTTACTATACCATTCTTCAGTGGTATGAAGCTTACAGTTAATTTTTCTCATAGTTACGTCATTTCTCCTACAGTTTCATTAGTTTTAATTCGTACTCCGTCTTTGTTCGGTTCGTTAATTTATTAGAATAATAACTCTCAGCGCCGATGGCCTCTGCACCCTCAGTGGTAGGGGTAGTCTGCATTGTGCTCTACTTGTTCTCAAGCCATGGCTTTGTCTGAATATCTTTTGGTGTTCATTGTTGACGTTATCCTTTCTTGATGATTATTTCGGAGGTGTATGCAATCGCTTAATTTTAAAAACTGAAATGTGGTTACTTGGGGTTTGTACCGAGCGCTGTAACCACTACATTCCGTAAAGGCAACTTTTTCAAATTGAGCCACATTCATGTATCTTTTTCACTTGTTTCGAGTGAAGTTTGCGGAAGTTTGGTGTGATCTTGAAAGTTGAATAGTTGGCATCGTACTCGATGTAGGAATTGTGCTTCTGGACTGCTACTAATGAACCATAAAAAAAGTTAACTGGTCCACTGGGCTTGGTATGGAAATAATTTATGGTCATACAGATAGTACTGAAAAGTACAATGGTTTTGTCAGAATTGGTGTTCTTCCCTGTCCATGCTATTGTACTGCTGAAGGAATTTTGCATTTTTGATTTCCTTTGGACCAGACCAGTGTGCAAATACGTTTTTATAACTTTTACTAGTTAAACACAATAGACATATCTGTGCCTTTGATTATTATTTGGTTTCTTTCCTATTTTAATTGAATTCAATATTTTTTCTCTCTTGGTATATTTAATAGTTTTTCTGTCTACCCTCATATTATAAAAGGCAAGCAGCAGGCAAACAGGCTGGCAGGCAAGCAGACGGTCAGTTACCATGTTAAATGAAAAGAAACAAATATTTAAAATGTCTTGCCTTACATGGTAAATGGACCCAAAAAGAAATAGATAAATAACAACAACACAACTAAAACTAACAAGATTTTACGTCAACTACATATGGGGTCGTGTTTGTCTAAAAAAAAATCACTTTTTTTTTATATACTCATGGGTCATATGCAGACAAAACGATATGAGAAGTTTAAATATAAAAGCTACTTACGTATTATTGAAAATATTTGTTGACGACGTAACTTTTTTTGAAAAAAAAAAAAAAAAAAAAAAAAAAATTATAAAAAGTGAGTGAAAAAAACCATAAATTTTATGGCAAATCACGCTTAGTGTTATACTTTTTCACTCGCACATGACTGTAGCTTGTGCTGATGCTATAGCGGCTGCTGTTTCAACTGTCTAAGCCGCAGCCGAACTGGACAGGAATGGTAATTTAAGCTTTTCTAAGTGAGTGTAAAACTTATAGCAGCCATAGATGGAACCCCTCCCACTTGTCTAAACGTTTGCAGTCATTCATTTTGGGTTTCTTTACAGTTTCAAATGACATCCTTCTTAACATTTTATGGACAAAAAAAATCTTCTACTCGCAGATGATGATGATGATGATGATGATGATGATCACGATGATTATGGTATTTTATGGCCATTTGTTTCGTGTTCGTGTGATGTTCGAAAGCAAAATAGAAAAATGTTTAGAAAAATTTTATTTACAAATGATTTACGATTTAAAATATATTGATGTTGTTGTTGTTGTTGCTGTTATTGCTTACATACATACAAACATACATACACATGCTGTGTCACTGACTTTTTAACAAATAACACATAAATAATACCAAAAGAGACGTACAACCTAGGCTAGAGAGGGTAGTTAGGCATGTTCGTCTCTATTTCCTTTTCTATATAGAAGAAGAACTCTATTGAAATAAAAAAAAAATATGGTCATAACATCATTGACCGGAAAATTATGATTATTTATTACATTATGATTGTTTGACCGACCCATTCAGTCGTTTGTTGCCGGTTCTTTAACAGTCTACCCAGTAATAGAAGAAATAAAAGATTATTCGGTACTATTCAGCTGATAACGACAATTGTATTGATAATGATAATTTTTCTTAATGATATTCAATACTTGCTCAACCGATGTAGAAAATTGGCTTAAAAAAAAACAAAACAAAACAAAAATAAATATTTGCTGTTGAGATTTTAGCCATGATAAAAATTTTGATTAATTGCTGAGAGTTTCAATGTGTGATTTATGATAAAAATTTCTGCAAGAAAGTAAATTTCTGTTGTGATTCAAGTTTGAAATAAAGTTAGAAAACTGATCAACGTTGTTTCTTATCATAACATAATTGGTTATTGCAACACTTTATTCAGAATTACGACCTAGCTTCTCACTCCACTTTATGTTGGGTGTGTTAATTTTACACATGAATGTTGCCACCTGCAGTTTAAACGTCAGTTTTTAAAGAAACTTTTCATTCATTTACTCTTAGGGCCATTATTACAACTTGCCGTTAAAGTTGAGTTTAGTTAAAGGTACCTTTAGCTAAAGGGAACTTTAACTTTTTTTCGTTATTACAGCTTACAGTAAAAATAAACTTAACTTTTTCAAAAATATAGCTATGCTGGTGCAATATCTATAACTTTTTCCACTTTCAAAAAGCTCCTTAAAAACGCATATCGCCAGATCGAAAATAATATATATAATAAGGCAAGTTCAAAGATAAAGTGAACTTTAAATATTAAAGACAGGAGGATCTTCCCTTTTGCTTAATGCTCACATCTGTCTTATTGAGTATCCATAACAATGAAAAACAATTTATCTGCCCGTTAAAATCCTTCCTTTAGTTAACGGCAAGTTGTAATAATGGCCCTTAGAGTTTTTGCCAGAAGTCTGTTGAAAGGAAGTTGGCAAAGTAATATTTTTTTGTACTTCGTTTTGTACGAGA
>QOCX01006739.1:0-10971 GCA_005959815.1 Sarcophaga bullata
ACGATCAGGCATACCTTTGCCTTAATATATCACTTGGTATCACTTTAAAATATTTCAAGTAGCATTTTTACTATTCATTTTCCTTTTTTTCTGTTCGTTTTTTTTTTGTGTGCATTCAGTGCGTTAAATCGATTATCGATTTAACTGATAATGACATAAAAAAATTCGCGTGTATTTACATATTTTTTTTTTTGTTGGCAATGTTCGTTGCTTAAGTCTTTTGTTTTATAACGATGACTTTTCATTATTTTCTTTTGTTTCTTTTTTATTAAATTTTTTTATGTGCATGTTTCTTATTTCTCCTAGTTTTTCTTTAATTCATAATAAACAATGTTTTGAACTAGTTTCCTAACATCTTTCTGTTTTCGGATTATAAGTGCAACGAATTTATTTCTGTTGTTGTTGTTTGTTTTTTCTTTTTTTTTCATTTTATATTACAGTTCATGCCATACCAAACCAAAACCACACCATACATACATACCATACCATACCATACATAATCGCAACAAACACCAACTTTTTTTGTTGAGTTAATCATATAAGTATGAGTTTGTTTTTGTTTTTGTTTCTGTTGTCTTCTAGACGGACAAAACTAAACTAAAATTGGAAGCAATTGTTACAGATTTCTGTTATTGTAACCAGACTACAAAAATTGTTTCTTGTTTTTTTCTTCTTTGCTTATAAAATAAAAATTACAGAGCGCAGAGCAAATCGACTACACATCTACCAACTACTTACTACTGCTGATGTTATGATGTTATTTCATTATATTGTGTGTGTGTGATTATTTTTATATTTAGCAGATCAACAAACTTATCAGGGGGGAATACAATTGAAGAAAAATTAAACATGTTTGGGGGACTTAAAAGAATCGAAACAATTTTGAATCAAAACAGTTTGTACTTACTTCCAGTACGTTCATAGGATAGATCACTACTGGCAAAACTTGAGTAATTTATCGGGTCTTCAAACACTTCAAACACCTATTAACTTAATAGTTGATAACGGCCAACTCGTTAAAGACCCATTTACCAAAGAAGATGTTGTTTAATCACTCCATTTTGCCAAATCACCATGGATCGATACACATGAGACATAGACAACGACGTGTGTTCGTTGAATGGGCTCTGAGGCAGTTTGAAAGTAACCCTGAACTTTATCAAAAAATCATCTTCAGCGATGAGGCCCCTTCTTGAATGAATGGGTAGATGAACAAACAAAATTTCCGCACTTGAGACGAACATATCACTGTTTGGTGAGAAGTTTTTCTTACCGATTCATATTTCTTTACGAATGGTTTTAGCCATACAGGCAAATTTGATTTGATTTACACACAAAAATCATGGCAAATTGGATAATTCGGATGCGTTCCAACCAGAGAAGCCGTGGCGAACGTTTGAACGCTGTTATATAGTGCATACGCTGGCATCAATAGTTCTCTCAAACGAAGAGAAAATCTCACACGTTGTTTTATTTTAATGAAAAGATTCTAAGCACGTAATAAGAGTCCATAGCAACCATACTAGCCTTTCTCTAATTTGAAAAAGTTGCTTCTGTAGCTAAATAAAGTTATAAAGCTTACCAGTGTTCAGTGTTAATGGAAATCCTCGAAACGATAAAGGCTTTGAATCCTTTCAAAATCTTATACACGAAAGACAGATTTTTGAGAAACTTTTTCATGGCAATTTAATTTACTCTCTGAACTTTTGCCAGAAATCTGGCAAGGAAATCTTTGAAGAAATTCGTTTCATATTTCGTTTTGTTGAAGATGTCTGCCCTAGCAACTTAATACTTACTCGTCAAATTTATTTTCACAATTTTATCGTATTGCCTCTGGTTGCGTAAAATGCTTAGAGTAAAATGTTTTTCAACACGACTGGCTAAAAACTTTGAAATCTTTATCATCAGACATACGAGGTTTTCACAAATTTCATTGCCTTTTTCAAAATGTTGTTCAAACCAATACTCTGCAAGTGATGTGTGAATACTACTGCGTATCAACAGTTTTGAAAATAAGGAGTTGGTTTTGAGGCAATTGCGAAAGTATAACAAGAAGTACTACAACAAACCTCATAGCCAAGTCTCGATTAACCATTCTCCTCAATCACCATCAGGGTTTCGAATTGAAGCTCACAAAATCAAGTTGAAAGCCAGACCAGATCAATTTGATATCAGGCAACAACAGCCGCGTTATAGTACTGATCAACAATGAGCCACAAAAAGTTTTCGCTTAGCCAGAGATGGGCACATACATACATACAAAATTGTTTATTACAGCACTTCAGTCATTATTATGACCTAGTTTCTCACAGCACATAAGTTGTGTGTGTTAATTTTATACATGAATGGGGGGACCTACAGTTTAAAATCGGCTTCGAACAACAGAGTTTTGATAAACTTTTTCATGGCAATTTTATTTACTTTCAGAGTTTTTACCAGAAATCTGCTGAGAGGCAATCTCTGAAGAAATATTCCTTTTTTCATTTCGTTTTGTTGGAAATGACTGACCTGGTGATTGAATCACGGTCTCCCGCCAAATAAGACAACGCACTACTAGACTAAGTTCAGAACTTGCCTTTTCAAAAATTTCCTTCTAGGCAACCTTCTGTAAGAGATCTGTAGTTACTACTCCGTATGAACCAATTGCAGAAGTCCCGATTAACCAGTCTCCTCAATCGACGTCAGAGTTTCGAATCAAAGCTCACAAAATCACGCTGAAATCTAGCCGAAATGAATCTAATGATCGCTTTGATATCAGGCAACAATGGCCTAAGTAGAGTACTAAGCGAGGATGAAAGAAGTTTTCATTAAGCCAGGAAGAGACACTGGTGAACTAAATAGCCAATTAGACAATATTCTGTTCCTCTTGAACCAAACTACAACCTCTGCTGAAAATATTTGCTGGTAAAAAAAGTTTTTCTACCACATGCCTATCCTCTATGCCTGTGATTTCATTGCGATTCCTCTGTTGAAACCAGACAAGACAATAATCTGCCAAGAATAGTAGAAATATAGAAGTCAAAGGTCAATTTTTATAAAAGCAGGCTAATTAAACATTAAATTTTCTCATTTAGTTTAGTCTTGAGAAAAATGTAAACTTATCGGGTTTAAATTCTTCCCTGGGATGTTAGCCTACAGGCTTACAAATTGCTGTTACTACGGCTCTATATAGGTATAGTTTAGGTTTCTCTTGTATGAAATATAAAATAACGCTTCAAATTATTTTTAAACCTTTAAGGCTCTGGCTATCAATGACATGAGGGGGATTGTTTAACACACTGCATAAGTAGCAGACTGACTACATCAATGAATGAACGTCTAAATGACTAAATATGTAAGCATGTATATGTGTACTAGTATTGTGTGAATGGCGTTCATTTTACAAAGCAGAGACAAGAGCAACAACAATTTAAAAAAAAGACTTTTCAACGCCAACAGCAGCAGCAGTAACGTCTGTGATAATGACTTCAACTGAATACGGTAACTGAGGCATTCGCACCGCACCGCACTGTGAAAGAGTTCGGTTTCAGACTAAAAATCATATGCTTACACATGCTGAATATAGTTTTAGTTTAGCTAGTGGCTTAATGTAAGACGCTGCTGGCATTGTAAGACGCTGGCTTAACCGCAATGAAATTCAACAAGCCATCAGACTGAGGCAGCATAATCAAAGTTAAAATCGCCCAAAAAGCCAACCACCAACAAACCACTCTTGTTGTTTACTTACTTAGGCCACAAATGTTTTCAATTTTTTTAGTTTCTCAACGAAACGCAAACGATGCAGACGCATTTGAACGGAAATAACAGCCTTTGATTGAAAGAAAAATTAAAAAAATTTTACAAAAAAGAAAAATTATTTTAAAAATTTAAAAGAAAAAAAAATTCAAGAAAACGGTTAAGTTTTTATAAAAAAAAAATAAAGAAAGAAATTAAAAATAAAATTGAAAAGAATTTAAAAAGCAAAGAAATAAAAATAAATTTAAACAAAACAAAGCCAAGAAATTGTGAAAAAAAATTTTTTAAAGAAAAATTTACAAAAAAAAATTTTTGTTAAATTCCCCTGCTTAGCCTTAAGGTTGCTTTATTTCCTTTTTGCTGTTGCATTAATTTATGTGTTCTGCCTGTTGTTCATACAAGATTGGAAATATAAATAAAAAATTCATTTTGAAAGGTAAGTTTCTATTGGCGAAAAACGATTTTTTTTGTTTCGATTATTTTTTTTTAATTGTTTGGCATGCAATTTTCGAATTTTGAATTTCACAAAAGCCAACTGATTTGAAGGAAAAAAAAATTTAAAATTAATTCGCATTTGTAAAGCTTAAAAGTGTTTTTGTTTTTAATGAAAATATCAAGTAAATCTATTTACTTACAAACGAAAACCAAAGAGAAGAAAAAACAAGAAAGTATTGTGTTTTCTGCTCCAATTATCGAGAAATTTGTTGAAAGGCGTATTGAATGTGTATTTTACCCTTTGTTTGTAAAAGCTGTATGTATGTATGTATGTTTGTTGTTGATTTTTTGCTTCAATACTTCATCGTATGTATGTATCTTCAAGTGTATTGCATTGAAAGATTTTGATTTTTTACTTTCATACTTTCAAGTGTCTTCAACAAATAAAACAAGAAAATCGAAAAAAAAATTTTCAAACGTTTGGCAAATGAAATGATAAGGAAAGTCAAGTGAAGTAAAACCAGTGTGTGTGTAAGTGTTTGCAAGTGTTCGACGCAGTATTGCTGCCAGTGAAAAACTTAATGAAAGAGAAATTATATGGAAAACTTAAAGAAGACCTTGATATTTGTTCATTAACCATCACCAACCATATGTTTGATTAAAAAAATTTATTTTGAAACAAAAATTTTGGTTTTTTTCAAAGGAATGCACTCCTAGGATTCTATTTAGTCTTTTGTTTTTTAATTTTTCTTCTTACATTCCTTTAATATTCTAAAGGAAGTAATTCACAAATATTTACATGCCCACCAAGTTCGTTTCTTAAGTCTTTTGTTTACTATTCTTAAACAAATTAATCCCGACTTCAATAAAAGTGTTCGAACACGTTCAGTTACAACTGTGTAACGAACTTTATTAATCCAAACATAAGCCATTTTGTTAGAAAAATTTTTGCCTTCTTTGCGATAAAACAATCCAATGCCATCATGCGATCAAGCCATCAGCATAGATCTCCTAGATCCAATCTCGTGTTGCAGATCTGCACAAAATTAAAATTTTTACCTTTTAAAAGAAATCTACAAAGACTAATTCAAATGATAATTTGTTAATCAAAACTTCCCACCACAATTTCTTTCAACTCAAAGATGTGTTTGGCATTATGTTATCATAATAGAACACAACATTTTATCTGCTGATCAATTGTGGCACATTCTTGTGAAATGCTTGCTTCAATCTCATTAACTGTTGCTAACATAGATCAAAATGAATCAGTTTACTAGCTGGCAGAATGCCAAAAGCTCTTATTAAGCAATTTTCTTTCATTCCACCAGGTATACCTTTTTGCGAAGCCTCACTATGCTTCGTTCATGATCTTTTTCGCATAATATTACCTTAACGGAGTTATCATCCATTGATATCAAGGATATTGCTTGGTTCATAAAACTTTCTGAATGGTTTCCAGCTTAGGGGAGTTGTGCTTTTTTTTTGTACAGCCCTTGCGCTGACCAACTTCTTCGATGAGTCCGTTGAAAGTCAGTCAATACGGGGACTAAGCTTTCCTATGGCCTAACCTACCCACACGTGTTTCTTTATTTATCGCTTGTAAGCATAAGCCTTAAAAATGGTAAAATTTCTTTCTGTTCTAACAGTGAATTGTCCATTGAACTTCTCACTATCAATTTATGTAACCATCAAACACCCCCTGCTGCAATGTGTTTGTTGTATATTCCTAATATATTCGATATAATGAAAGCCCATCTTAGTACTGCCCTCAAATGGTACTATGGTACTTCTCTTATACATTATTAAGGTATCTCTATATTGCTTCTCTTCCCTAATACATTATAAGATATCTTCATAATGCCTTCTCCCCTAGCTATTGCGCTGACAAATCTCAGAATGCTGCTCGTTGTCAATAATGACACTTAATAAGCATCCAGATTTCTTTCCAGGCTGCACCAAGGCTTTCATATTTCAAGAATCTGTTCTGATGATTCATTTTCATTGTCATAGAATCTACATGCTGGACTCGAGCCACACCCTCATTCTGAATGAGTTATTGTCTGAGTCTAAAGTGTCCTGTCAGAACACAAGTTTTCAACATCCGGTTATTTCTTGATAGTCGGATATCTAACTCAGATCTTCCTTATTGACCCAATTCGTTTGAAAAGATTCCTCACTTTATATTCCCTTTCATTGCATTCCTTTTCAAATATCAGTCCCTATTGCACAGAAGGGTTCTAGCCCATCGCATCTCGTCTGTTTGGTCATTGCCGGAATTTGCACATGAACGAGGGTAACGTTATTCTGTCTACCTATCTGATTACGATGTTTAGACAATCCAACGTTTGAAGATCTGAACATGGTGCGTGAAGTGCCACTAAGGGAATTGGGCCGGTTTCATCGGAGCCCGGGGTGGTTCAAACTCAACACTAACGGATCATGATAAGGGGCTTACCTCCACCCTGGGTAACACAATGGGCCTATGGGCCATCGAGTTAACTTGCAAGCTACCAGCTGACCTAACCTAACCAAGGCTTGTCTTGCTTGTAGCTCTGGATATATTTTTGTGATTGATGCTTACTACTCTGCCTATGTTCACATGCTTATATGCCGGTTTTCTAAATTTGTTCCATAATTTCAACATTTTTTTTTAGTAATTGATGGACTAAGAGCAAGTGCATCTTTAACATATCGAAATAATCAAATCGACAACGTGCAATATATTTCGCTGATGTTTTTTGTTCTGAATTCCATTAAGTAGCACTGAAGTCACCTCAGTCTAGTAGGTAGTGTGTTGGCCCATTAAAGGTGAGTCTTTGGTTCTAACTTCAGCTTAAATATCTGGAATAAAACGAAATATGAAAAATATTTCTTTCAGTGACTTCCTCTCCTGAAAAGCTTCTCAAACCTGTCATTCGAAGTCAATGTTAAACTGTAGATCTCGCTTCTCATGAATGAAATTTTTAAAACTTATTTTAATAAATCTGAAAATAAATTAAATTTTTAGATATTCTTAGTAAATAAAAACAATATAATGTCGGCTTTACTTTGTAGATAACTTATGGTTAATGAGAAACTAATTTTAAAATTAAAAAAAAAACTGAATTGAAATTGAAATTGAATTTTTATGTCCAGCATCAGCACAAAATAATTTCAATTTTTATTTTCAATTCCTTTTATTTAAAATTCTACGGCAGCATGTCAGCATGCCATGCCATTACGTGTTTCTGATCATATCTATGAACACTAAATTTCAATTAAAACGAATATTTTTAATGCCTATTTATGTGAAAAACCTTTTTAGAAAGTGTTTTTAAGGGCAATTAAAATAGTGTGGCAGCAGGTTTTGAATTTTTTTGGGAAAAAAAATTTCCCTTTTTTCTTATAAACATTATTGGCATTAAATACCACGACAATAATGCTCTCATTTATTATGACACATTGTTATCGTTTGCGATCAGAAAACAATTAAAAAAAAAATAGAAAAAATACAATAACAAAAATACAAACTAATTGCATTTGTAATGGAAACCAATTGAAAATGAAATTATTTTTTTAACGACTATTGCATGAGTAACTCAATAAATGAATGAATGAATGCATGAATGGAGTGATTAAAGCAAATCAACAACTAATGAAATTTAAAAAAAAAAAATGTCAACAGTCATCCAAATGAAATTGAAATTAAAAAAAAGTAGTCACCGATAAAAATGAAAGTCTATTACAGTGATTAAATTGAATCCAAAAAAAGAATGTAAAGAAGAAAAACGAAAGACTTAAGCAACAAACTTTAAAGTACATTAAGTTTAATAAGTTTTATTATTTACTTTGTAAAAACCTATTAATTGCTGATATTGTTTGATTTTAACCTTCAGATAGTATTGCATAGAAACAAAAGACTTAAGAAACATACTTGCTTTAATACTTAATACGTTTACAGAATATTTCATAATGATTGCGAAACAGAAGTGATTTAGTAATGTAGTTTGGAAGATAAAAATTTTAAATTTAAAGAAATATTTATTTAAGGCGGTAAATGAATGTCCGTTTCAAGATTATTTCATGGGAATGTTGCTCACTGCTACTCTCAAATAGGTCTATCCATGAGTCTCAATTTTTGTCTACTTTTTCCATTATTTTTGGCACATATCTCACCAATGGCAGCTGTAATATTGTCTTCCACAGCTAGAATTATGTTTGGCTTGTTCCTGTACTTCACAAAATTCAAACAAAAATAGTTTAGTATGAGCAAGCCTTCAGATTATTTGACCAAACGGTCATTACAACCCTTTAGTTAGGATTACGATCTAGTTTCTAACAACCGCTTATGTTGTGCATGTTAATCTTATACATGGCTGGCGGACACTACAGTTTTAAGTTGATGCACAACAATAGATTGAAACTTTTCATGGCAATTTTATTTTCCCGTAGAGTTTTTGCCAGAAATCTGCTGAGAGGAAGCCCCAAAGAAATATTTTTTTCATATTTTCGTTTTTGATGTCTGACCGGGGATTCGAACCCTGGCCTTTCGTCTGATCAGCCAACACACTACCTACTAGACTATGGCGACAGGAAAATATTTTTTCATATTTCGTTTTGTTGGAGATGTCTGACCTGGGATTTGAAACGAGGCTTCAGGTACTAGATTACGGCGACTTAATTTGTTTCAATTTTTCATTTTTTTTAGAAAATATTTCTTTCTATTGAAGTTGTAATGTGGTCTCTGGCTTGTCCCTATTCTTCACGGAAGTCAGAGCAAGAAAGTCTAGTGTGAGCTGAGCGTGTAACGTGTGATATCGGCTTAATCTCAAAAACTGTCAACCAAGTTCAGTTGTAACATTTTGGACAAAAACAAATTCAGTACAAATACAGNTAAGCACAGCGGAGTAACTTGAAAAAAGTACGGTGCTATGATGCCACCGTCTAACAATCAGTATCTTATAAGGATACTAGAAAACTTTACAAATCTAATGTCCATAAAAAGCAGCTCTCGCATCCTAGTTTTGAGTTCCAAGACTATAGGCTGCGTGTTTAAGGGCAATTCATGTGGTTGGCCTACAGTAGAATGTCTTAAGATTATATGGTTTCTGTAGCACCGTAAATACGTATAAGGTTGTTGCATTGTTGCATCATTCATGCCCCAGCTCAGATATTTCTAACAAAACTGAAATATGAAAAAAATATTTCTTCTTTCTATCACCTCAGCAGTCTTTTGGAAAAATTTCTATTAAAAGTTTCTCAAATCCGTTCATGGACAAAGTGAGCACACACACAACATGAGCAAAGTAAGAATCTAGGTGGTAATTCTGCCTAAAGGATTGTAAAAACCAATTACGTAAGTAAGTTCTATTTATTATGAAGAGATAGTGCTGACTTATGTTGTTGGTTGTATGTAGCAAGTTTGGATCATAATACTTAGTGGATTAAATTCAGAGGGATAGTAAAAGCGTTTAAATTTGTGGGCCTAAGTGTATACTTACTGAACTATATTGCAATATAAAATTAAGCAGTTAACTGAAGAAGACATAGTGGCAACTACACGAATTATGATGTCGTATTAAAGCTACCATGCCACCATATTACCTATGCCAATAACATTGTTATGGGATTTAAGAATTCTTTAATTTCGAATTATTCATCATAAATAATGAAGAAACAATAAACAATAAACCTTAAAAGTTGTCACTTTTTTTGAAAAATTTTCAGAAATCCAAGTAATTCTAATACAAACTGCTTCAAAAATCTTGTTCTTTATATGCACAATTTATCCCAAATCATGTAACTTGATAGAGTCTCTTAAAATCTTTAAATTTTATTTAAAAAAAAAGAAATTTTTCTTAAAACTTTTCATCAAATTATGAATTCCTATCCTCTACTCCATATTTTGGGTTTGACAAAGTTTTCTTTTCAAAGACTTTTTTATTTTTCATCACGCTTATCATCATGAAGCCTGTTGATTTATGACAATGATTTTTCTTTAATTCATTAAATATTCAAAAAAAATTTTTTTTATCTAAAAATTTAAAAAGAAAAGAAAAAAAAACCAAAAAAATTTTCATTTTGAAAACTGAAAATCGAATAAAACCCGCTTATCATTGTTTTATGACTGCCAGTCGCATAAATTTCGGCGGCTTCTTTTTTTTCTTATTATTTCGTGTTTGCTGGCTCTTAAAAATAATTTTTGTGGCTGCTTTAATGATTTATATCATAATAATGATCGTTTCGGTGATCATCTTCATTACATTAACAGAGAGGAAAATTAAAAAAAAAACCGAAGATGGTAATGAACATGACATGACAGTGATCATGATCATGAACATGATCATTGTTATCATCATCATATAATTATTATTATTAAATGTGATAGTGTTGCATCTGGTTTGAATTTAATCGTTTTGTTGATACAGTGACATTGTTTTGTGTGTTGTTTTATTTTTTTTTTTTTTTTTTTTTTTTTTTTTTTGAGAGAGAGATGGAAACTTTCGCTTTTTTGTGTTTAAAACGGTAATTTTTTATAATTTTTATTTCTTGTTGATATTTTTGAACAAAAATTTTCAAGAATAATAAGTAAATGACTGTTAAACAATAAACAATTAAAAATTCATCAAAAGAAATTTTATTTTAATTTCGATGGCAATAAAACAACAACAACAAAATTCAATAAAACAAAAGAAAGGTTGTAAAAGTCTAAATGCTGGTATTTAGAAAACAGTTTATAAATATTTTTAAAAACTATAAATATTGTTTTGTTGTTGGTTTTTTGTATTTAAATACCATCACAAATAAATTTTTTTTTTTTTT
>QOCX01006740.1:0-10966 GCA_005959815.1 Sarcophaga bullata
ACAGAGATACACATTGGAGTACATATTTGCAAAAAGGTATACATGTATTCAAACAGTTGTAATTAGTACAATTAAATAAAAAAGATGAGTCGGGGTAGTTTGTTTATCGATTCCACAGGAGGTATTGTTTCAAAATTTTACAAAAGCTCAAAAATGATTTTTCTTTACAGCATTGTACTTCATGTCAAAAGTGATAATAGCAGAATCACTGACATGCAGACACTATGAAGACGATATTAAAAGATTTTTTATGGAAATAATTTTTTCTTTTTGCCAAAGCAATGGAATATGCTTGCCACTCTGCAAGAGAATAGTTACACACTGGAGTTGGGCACTGAAAAATTTCTTCGTTACAATTTTTAATAAGTGTCATATGTTTCTAAATAAATAAAATATGAAATTAAATTTCGTAATTGTGCAAATTTGCCTGGGCTGCAAATATCATTAAAATCGTCAAAAAAATATCATTAAAATCGTCAAAGTGATAGTCAAAAATTGTTTTTCAAAAATATTATGTTAAAAGCAGTAAACATTTCACAATATGCGTGACATGTAGCGTTGATTTCACTTTCCAATCTGCATAATTTTACTCTCTTTTACGAAGCGCAATGACTTGGGTTGAAAATGCTCGTAAGTTTATTGTTGAAAAGCTGTGCAAACGTTTCTCAAATAAAAAAATTTTTAATAATATTTTTGATGATTTGTGCCCCTATTGCGGTTGACAACATTTTTAGTAACTTGGTCGTCTTTCAGAAATCGGTATTGCCATTCTCAACTTAAATGCGTTGAGTTTGTTGGTTGTGCGGTTGATTTTTAGCTGTGAGTTATGTTATTGTGGCTTCATAACTTTGTAGTATGATTTTTTGACAAAAACGTTAAATATAAAACATTGTATTAGCAGTTGGGTCTCCGTCATTATAGAGTGCAATTATAAGTATAATACATTTTCTTTTTACAAATAATAAGAATTACAAAAAGTGGAAAATCGTAAGTTTTTTCTGCTTAAAATAAATATTTTAATACGTAGGAGATTGAAAATAACAACTCAAGCCCAATTTGAGGCGACTGGTGAACTGAATGGAAAAAATCCAGAAAGTATACAGCATCTTAAATATTGTAAAGATAATTTTTTTTTTGGAATTTTTATTCCGCTATAGGTTTGGTTCACTACAAAGGAAGTATTAAAAAACTTGGCAATAATAAAAAACAATGAAGCAAGAAGAGGTGGTCCTTCACAGAAAATTTCATTTAAACACACTTGAGGATACGCATCCCAACTCTATCATTAAATGAAGTAAGTTAGCTCCATCTGGACACACTTTCGGTGTTGAGGATGTTGCCCCGGCAACCAGTCGCTAATCTTCGCCTCCTAAAAATTCCGACAAGGGAACACGAACACACAAATGTTCCGGAGCTATTAAACACCCCAGCTAGGAAGAAATAAACCAATTGAGCAAGAGCGCCTAAACTTTTTGGAGGAAGCAATCGGGGGACACAACTTAAACTTTTAGAAAAATTAAAGATTTAGAGAAAACTATCTACAAAAAGTATGAAGTAAAATTATATAAAAAAAATTCCTTATAAGAAAGGCAAGTTAATTGAAGCTACTGAGCCTCCACAATCTTAAAGTAGAGTCGTGAAAAACCTAAAAATTGCAAAATGGAAAAACCATGAAATATTTACGTATTTTAACCACAAGGAGTGATTTTTTATTATTATTTTTATTTTATACCTGAAAGAACATTAAATGTGTAAACAGAAAGATTCAATTGAATTATAAAAAATGAAAAAAAATAGTTTTGTTATGACTGAAAGAACGCATTTATTTATTTCGGATACCATTCCAATTCATAATTCATTTTCAATTATTTCACCGGCTCGGAACTCCACTCGAAAATGTTGACTAATGTTATGCAGAGCACAACAAACATTTACAATTTGAGTTGCTTTTTCGGGAGAATAATGTAACCTCGAACAGAAAGCAGGCATCAAAATTTGCTCTTGACAATATCAATTGTCCTTTCGACGATATTGCGTCCTTTTCGCATGTATCGTATTGTATCAGGCTTGTTGGAGAGCCTCTGTCATCACCTTAAATATAAAATAATTAAGGAGACTTTAAAATTTAAAATAAATTTAATAAAATTCAACAACTTTCTTGAGCGTTTCTTTGCAAATGAGTTTTTAAAATCACTTAAAATGAAATTAAGGAATCATGATTTGCTCCAGGGTGTCGTGCGTCAACATATCGTAAATTCGTTTGTAATCACACACTAGTAATATGGTCGGTCTGTATACATACGATCATAGCATTTAAGCGTAATATCCTTTACCAGGCGTGCGCACCATCAACACAGCCCAATACGCCGACGCCGGGAAATACACATTTTTCGAAAAACCATACTATGGAAGTATTTATTTTGTCTTCGCTCGTTTGTGTTTTATCCATTTTCTACAAATGCATTCCTCTAATGCTGGTAACATTTCCTTTAAAATAAGTGACATTGTGGATTGAACTACTCCAACATTGAAGTCATTTCCACTGCACTCAGCCAAAAATCGAAGGACAGCGCCAGCTTTAATGTCGGTGGTATAGCTGTCATACGCACAGGTTTCTTTAAATGGTCCTTAATTTCATCCAGGACATATGAAAATGCTTCTTTGTTCAGATGAAAATAGCTAATAAATCTATAAAAAATCACTTGTTATAAATATTTGTTAATAATTTTGGACATTTCTTACTTCGCACTGGGTAGTTCAAGAGGATTTGAATCATCGAGTATTGTTCTACGTATACGAAGAACATTTATATTAGCGTCATAATTGTCATCTTCGTAAAATATATCCAGATTTAAATCCATTTTTAATTTACTTTTATTTCTACAAAAAAACTTGATGTAAACTTATTTTTGCGTCTTCTTTTCTTCTGTTTCCAAATAAATTTCATAGTGTTACCAACACGAAATTGAAATTTCATACCGGCAACACTATAGCAATTACAACTAAAAAATATCAAAATATCCGCAATATCAAAAAATAATTTCGTTGAGTGAAAATTGGGTTCACTGGAAGATGACCAAACTAAGTTGAGTTATTTATAATAATCGTGAGTTTTTGAATATGATCCTTTGTAAATGGAAGCCCTATGTTCCTTCACCTACAAAAAAACGAAATCTCCACTACATGAGGAAAAATGGAAAAGAACTCCACGGAAAGATAAAGAAAAGATAAATACAAAAATGGTTCACGGAGAAAAACTATTTAAAAGTAATGAAGATTTAAATTTAAGCAGCGAAAGGTTGCCAAAAATCTTAAAAAAAAAGGTCAAGTTCATAATGGGCGTCTATTCTCAAATATTTAAAGATATATACAATGATATAAAACCATTTCAAACAACGGCTATAACAATAACAGAGTTTGATTCGCTGAAACAGGGACAACAACTTTACAACAATGTTGTTGAGATTTATATAAATTGCCTCATAAAAGAAAGCAACTTAAAAAATGCGGTCGTATGCACTTGTGAAGAAGGGGAAGCAATATTTTATACGAATCAATTAAAATTTATTTCAATTTTCGACCTTTCAAAGGACAAAATTATAATAGTTCCCATTTTAAGGATGCACCATTTTACTTTTGTATATATAAATGTTGAAGAAAAAATTTTTCATTACGTTGACCCAATGGGAATAAAACCAAAAGCAAACAAATTGATTGAAAAAAAATTGTTTGAAATTTTAAGTGATTTTGGCGACAATTCGCCAATGTGGACCCACAAAATAATTTCACATCCAATACAAAAAGATACCTTTAACTGCGGAGTCTATTGTTGCCAGTTCATAGAAGCACTAATAAAAAAAAGAAACTTGTGTGACATCGTTCATCCAAATGAATATAGAAATATAATGCAAATTAAATTAATACACTTTAGAAACGACATTGCTATGCAATGTTTACATTGCGAGACCGAAACAAATGACAATTGTTCCATAAGATGTAACACATGCCCAAGGCGTGTAGACAACAATTGTTTAAAATATAATTATGGAAATCTATACAGTGAAAACTTCAAATGCTATTTGTGCCAATATTCAGTTTATACTACTTAAAGTCCAACATTAACTCACACAAACCCGAATTTGTACTACATATAACTTAAATATGAATAAAACCCTTGTTGAACTTTTGTCAACTAACCCCTGTCAGATAAAATGCGTCAAATATATATAAGCATATATATATAAATATCTAAATTAAACTACATCACGCTCAGCAACTTTGTTTTCCAGCAATGGTCTTGGTATATCTTAATAAAACCTTTGGAATTAAATCTCTTACTAATATTTATTTTCTTAATAACTAGTATGAAATCAGTTTAAAGACGTAGTTTATATCTACATTTATATCTATGACCATTGTCGTTGTTTTTCCTTCTTCAAAAGCGTATAAGACCCCATTTCTTAATTTCTCTTCTTTTCATTTATGAGACAGTTTATATAAATGTCGGCAAGATTCTTGTAAAGTTGTTAGATCTGTTTCAGTGAATCAAACTCTGTTATTTTAATAGTTGTTGTTTGAAAAGGTTAATTATCATTATATATATCGACTTATTTAAGAATGATACCCACTAAGAAATTCATTTTCTCTTTTTAAACTTTTGGCTACCGTTCGCTGCCTAAATTTAAATCCTCATTAATTTTAAATAGTTTTTCCCAGGAAACTATTTTTGTATTTGTCTTTTCTTTGTCTTTCCGTGCAGTTCTTTTCCATTTTTCCTCATGTAGTGGAGATTTCGTTTTTTTGTAGGTGAATTCTTTTATGGCTTAAGTAAGTGTTCTCGATTCTTCTTTTTTAGCTTGAATGTATTGAAAAGACTCCCTTACGTATTCCGCAGGTCTTATATTCCGTCTTCCTCTCAATGTGATATTTTTTAGAATATTGAAATAAGCTTCTACTGGGCTGTTGGATACGCGGGAAGATAATTTATCCACATGAATTCCCATTACGTTTGTCCATAAAGGCACATAGGGCATCCATTTACAAAGGATCATATTCAAAAACTCAGGATTATTATAAATATTTGCTTGATGATATTATCTAAATTATCAATTTTTTTCTTTATCGTTAGAAACGTTTGCACAGCTTTTTTGTAAAAAGGACTTTTTACATATTGTGATTTAACACCATATTTAATGTCATTAATATTTGTTTCCTCATACTCTTCGACAATATCTTCTCCTTTTAATGTGAATACAAACTTACGAGCATTTTCAAACAAGTCATTGCGCTTCGTAGAGAGTAAATTATGCAGATGGACTGAAACCAACACCACATGTCACGAATATTGGAGATGTTTACTGCTTTTAACATAATATTTTTAAAAAATGCTTTTTGACTTTCATTTGCGATGTTTTCGATATCTTTTTTGACGATTTTAATGAAATGGCAGCAGCAAATTTGCACGATTACGAAATTTAAATTCGTATTTTGTTTATTTAGGAACATATAAACACTTAATTAAATAGGTATTCAATGTTGCAACATCTTTATTAAAAATTTTCACAGAGGAGTTTATCAGTGCCCAACTCCAGTCTGTAACTATTCTCTTGCAAAGTGGCCAGAAAATTCCACTGCTTTGGCAGAAATTTTTTAATTCCATGAAAAATCTTTTAATATCATCTTCGTAGTGTCTGCATGTTAATGATTCTGCTAATGGGATTACAATGCCTTGTTCATTATCACTTTTGACATGAAGTATAATACTGTATAGGAAAACCCTTTTCGAACTTTTGTCAAATTTTGAAACAATACCCCCTGTGGAATCAATAAATAAACTACCCCGACTCATTGTTAGTAACTTTCTTTTGTTTAGTTGAACCAATTGCAATTGGGCTTTTGAGTACATGTATATTTCTTGGGGACTAGCTACCTTTTGTAAAAATGTAGCCCAATTTTTGTCCATGCGCATATAAATTAGATCCACTAGGGGATCCTTGTCCCTATCCAGTCTTCTCAAGTACTCTGATTTCATTTTTCTGGCAACAGACCCAGAGACTACCTCACCTAAATTCCCAACATCCCTCAAAGCACTTGACATTTCTATTAATTTTTTGTTTCTATAATTGGAGGCGATTTCGTGCTTTAAATGCAATTTCGCAACTTTTCGCCTTATAGCACGAATTTGTTGGGTTTTTATAATTTTTTTTGGGTGGGTAACTGTGTCACTTGATGCGAAAATATGGACAATGTATGGACTTGTATTTAATTTTACTACAAATTTGTAAGTTCTGCAACTAATGTCACTGTAAATGCAGTATGCATACAGTCTTATTGTTTTGCCATTTTTGCTTATTCCAAAAGATTTAAAATTTATTGGACACACATTGTTGACTAACTTATAATTTTGACGTGTTATGTCCTCAATATAATGTATAAATTCTTTATCGGGTCTTTTATTATTTGTGAAATATTCTTTCAAAAATATATGTTCTTGTATTTTTATAAAAAATTTTCCCTCACTATACGTATAATTTATTCTTTTTGCTAATCTCTTTTCATTTATAGTTCTATCTGTAATGCACACGTTTAAATTTGGTTTTCTTGATATTTTTATTTTTTTTCTAATAATATTATACTCTTCGATTTTGCTTTCGTCTTTAGTAATATTAATATCTGATAATGTTGTGGACGAAAGCAAATCTTTACTATTGAATCTATTTTTTGAATAAGTTTTTGGTGTTGCTGGTACAAATGTTCTATGGGATTCTTCTGTGTTACTTAGTTCATTTGATAAATTCGGACCAAAAATGGCATCAATGGCATCTAAATTATCAGTCTCAAAATCTAAAACAGCTGGAAATTCTATTTTTGTTTTTACAATGTGTCCTGTTGTTTCTATTTCTGTTGCAGATATGGATAATGTGGTGTGTTTCGGTGACTCCAGAATGGTTGATATGTATTGCGAAATTAAACTATTAATGGAATCATTTTTTTCTATTTCATCTATGTCGGTTTCAAAAAGACTTTCTGCTTCCAACAAGCATTGTTGCAGGTCAGTGTTATTACAAAACTCGCGAAATGAGACCAAAACTTGTTCGATAGTAATGTCTGTACTTTCCTACAAAGTGACAGTAAATTTAAAACAATGTCGGAAATATAATAATATAAATATATTTCTGATGACTTCATATATTTGAACTGCAAAAACGTAGGTACTTCCAAGTAGAGCTCAGAGTAAATTCAAAATTCAAAGGACCAATATGTGCAAATATTGTCGCTTATATTTAGTACAATATTCCTTAACATCAAGTACGCCATTTAACCTAGTTGGAATTGAAGTAACCAGTTTTGTTTATTGTTTTCTGGTGATGTTTGCCGCCATGAGCAAGTTTTTCGGTTGACTTTTGTGTGAGGTTCAGTGACTACGTAATCGTTCTTTCTAATGATCTCTTAAATACTCTCTTGAAGTCGTATCGGAACTTTGTACAATAGTACCTTTGGTAGGCGAATCACATCTTCACATTAGCATTAGGTTCGCTAACATATTGTAATTATTAATCATTACAAATTCTTAATTCTTCTGAACTTTAGGTGAATTTGTTCTTTAGAATGGTTATATACTCTGTCTTATTAATTATTTCCTCAATAAACTCCAAACTGTCGATGCCTGGTGCCAATATACTTTAAAGTACCGCAACCATGTTTAACCGTTTCTTGAGAACGAGCTCTTCATTTATTTTTCCTCTGTACACCCATTCGAACGAAGAAAATACCTTATTCCAAATCTCATTTGCTAAGCTTTAGTATGGAAGAAGAAAATTAAAGAACTCAATCCAAAGAACTTAACAGTTAAGCATAGCCTCGACAGTACAATACTGTGAGGAACTTATTGGGGAATTCGTTGTTAAGAAAGTATGTAAACATTTTAAAAAAATCTCCTAAAGTTCGAATGAATTTAGAATTCGAAATATTTATTACTTCCAAAATGTCAATGAACACAATCATACGGTGATAATGTGAACATGTGATTTGCATAGACTCTACAGCCTTCATACTCGTGTTTAAAGTCCCGATATGACTCCAAGAGAATATTTAGGAGATAAATATAAGCGATAACATTTACATATATTAGACCTTTAAATTTTAAATTTACTCTCTTTTCTCCTTAGGAGTACTTTCACTTTTGCAATGCCAAAATATGGTGTAACCATAATATTTTCTTTAATTTTCTTTTCGTTTGTTCTAAACATTAAAAATTTTCTGTTTTATAATAAAACATACATATATTAATATATAAATATAATAATTTTAATATTTATCAAAGCTGCTGATTTTTCAATTCTTAAGTAAAATTATTTTAACAATATTTTCCAGTTTTAAATGAAATAAATTTCCCTTTTAAGGGTGTAGATGGTGGCTAATTTATCCACTCTTAATTTTTTTTTTATTGATTTATGTAAATTTTTCGGTCTATTAAAAATTGAAAAACAATTGAGATATAATAAAAGGTTATTAAAAAGTTTTAAAAGGTTATACTTACAGTGAGGGATATTATTTTGTAAATTTTCTTTTTATTTTTGTCGGTGTGCCCAATTCTTTGAAATAATTTATATTTATACACATATAATTGATATAATTAATAATTTGAAAAAGAATCCATTTTGGTTATTGAAATCTTTAAAAGAATATGCATGTTTCATAATAAAAAATTTCTTGTATTTTAAGTAAAAAATTTTTACTAAAAAATTAAATATATATTTATTTATTTTTGGCAACATATTTTATATTTTTATATTCACACCCGTTAAAATACTTGTTACAATAATTACAAACAAAAAACAAACACTTGTAAAGACACTTGTAAAAAAAACTCTGAAGAAACACCTCTTAAGAACCCTCTTATACAAATCCTAAATCAGAAATGATAATAAAATGCCTAAGATATGAACTCTTAAACATTTTTGAATCATTGTCGCTCAACCAGTTACCGTTAGAATCGTCCAAAATATTTTTTATATAAAATAACTCAACATTTTCTTATTGATACTACTGTTACACCAAAAACACTTAACTTCGTCTTAAAATTCTTAAATCTGAAAAAAAATTACAGCATCCATCAACATATGCAATCTCTGCAGTCTGATCGCCGCCTTAGTAAAAGAGCATAAGCAATGTGTGAGAATTCTATCTGCATAATTGTGCCACTGAAATATACTGACAATGCATATATATACAATCAGCGTTGCCAGTAATTTTAAAAAAAAACCTTTTTATATCTGGGAAAAAGACTTTTACAGAAAAAAAATAATTGTTTTCTGTAAAAGTACCAAAAATTTGTATGCAAACACTGGAGGCCGGTACCCTCTGTTGGTGTTTCTTTGCTACCTTTGCCCGGGACTAATAATATATACAATATTTATCCTATCTCAAAAAAAATTGGAAGAAAGGGAAAACTTGCCAACTGGCAACGCTGTGTACAATTCCAGTACAATTCCAATTGCCAGTAATTTTTTTTAAAAACTTTTTATTTCTGGGAAAAATTTTTTTTCACAATTAATAAAACAAACCATATTTTATTTAAAAATCTAAATATTTCGTGTTATTATTATTGAATTTACTGAAAAAAATTAAAATTGAACTTTGTCGAAAAAACTTGTTTTGTTAGCAACCAACTTTAACGAAAACCTTTTAGCATCTCAAAAAACTGGGAAAAAAGGGAAAACTTGGCAAATGGCACCGCTGGTGACGACTGAAGAGAGAAAGAGAATTTATGAGTTCCCTCTGCTGTTTGCTCACGCTTTTCCACTCAAAAATTTCCCTAAATACATAATTGCGTCTTATATTTAAATTTAAAAAAAAGCAGACTGATAGGGAAATATAACTGCACAAATTTGCTTTTTGTGTCATATATACATTTCGCAACGGCGACAGATTTTCTCAATACACATTTCTGTAGACAACGGTTAAACTTAATGCACAATAACAAACGCATTATCCGCATTTGTTTTTATTGCATTAACATATGTGTAGATTCTACACTTTGAGAGCCGCATGATTAAGCCTAACTGAAAATTCAAACATATATATACAAACATATGTACACAAATAGACATATAAACTGAAACTGATAGCTCGTAGTCCCCTGGATAATTACTCATATTATAAAATATAATATGTATAATATGTATAATATAATATGTATAATAATATTTATTTATTTAATTCTAATTATGTAAGAATATTGTACTTTTATTCAATTATATAACATTTTTTATTTTATTTATTTTTTATTAGAATTTATAATACTTTGAAAATTTCTATTTACGTTTGTACAAATTATATAGAGACTTTTGTTTGGTCGTATAAAAAAGTTAGCTACGTCGGCTATATCTCCGATCCCAAAGGTTCGCCCGACTATAAGGAAAACTGTTTTGGAATCCTTGATCCAATAGCTATCCAGCGCAATAGGTCAGAAAACCGCACCTTTTTAAATTTTATCGAATTTTTCACGATTTATATAGAGACTTTTGTTTGGTCGTATAAAAAAGTTAGCTACGTCGGCTATATCTTCCGATCCAAGGTTCGCCCGACTATAAGGAAAACTGTTTAATCCTTGATCCAATAGCTATCCAGGCAATAGGTCAGAAAACCGCACCTTTTTAAATTTTATCGAATTTTTCATTATTATATAGAGACTTTCGTTTGCTCGTATAAAAAAGTTAGCTACGTCGGCTATATCTCCGATCCCAAGGTTCGCCCGGACTATAAGGAAAACTGTTTTGGAATCCTTGATCCAATAGCTATCCAGCGCAATAGGTCAGAAAACCGCACCTTTTAAATTTTATCGAATTTTTCACGATTTCTATAGAGCATTTTGTTTGGTCGTATAAAAAAGTTAGCTACGTCGGCTATCTTTATCTCCGATCCCAAGGTTCGCCCGACGCTATAAGGAAAACTGTTTTGGGAA
>QOCX01006741.1:0-10965 GCA_005959815.1 Sarcophaga bullata
TGCATGGTTAGTGTTGCATTTGTAGCATAAGGGCTATGAGGGTAATGAAACGGCAGACGATCTGACGAAGTGACTAGTAAGACCTTTAACTTGTTCTCAGTCACTCATTTGATATAAAAAGGCCACAGAAACGAAATACTTATGAACTAGAAGCACAACGAAATTGCTACTTAAAATTATGCCAACATTATACCAAAAGTTTCATAGTAGGGGAACGATTTTGCCAAGAATAGCAGACTTGAGTCTCTTAATGGTGCACTTTGCTAGTTATGGCAGCCTAAGGTATCACCTAAACTTTTTTGAAGGCTTTTAAAATTTTCTGACACTGAAACACAGACACTGAGGACAGAATGCATTATTTGTGATTGTCCTGCATTCGTTATGTAGAGACTTCCAACGCCAGAATTTTTCAATGATTTTGATCATTTAATATATGCATGGAAAGGAAAGTAAATATTATTTAAATTTTGCTTAATCTGTTATCTAACATACCCAGGATTGGAATGATACATAGCAAAATGATTGAGTTTTACAAGAACGCTTAAGTTCTTTCAAAGAGCAAATCATAGAAGTGAAACTTCAGGGAATATGGGAATATAGGGAATAATCATTATATCACAATTTTAATTCTACAAATTTTTAAAATGAAATTATCATTGTAATCTTGTCCTTTGTAATGGTTTCCGGAAAAATCAAGTACAATATTCTTCTTCATGATATCCTTATTATATATATTTTTTTATAGTTTTAATGTTTCTTTTATTATTTGAAGATTTCAATTACCTAATTTATGTTTTTCATTAAATCATATCTTTTTTTTTCGCTACTCAAATTAGAAAAGGAATTTATGAAAAATGGTTAAGCTTCCTCGCGAAGACATTCTTATTATGAAAATGATAAGAAATAGTAAGAAGAAGGAAGATGGAAAACATTGCTTCGTTCTTTAAATGTCATTATATTTTCATCATAAACTTTCAACATTTAACGTATAAAGAGATTACTTTCATCTTTATTGTTCTACATTAATTTTCTTGTTTGTTTTTTGTTTTTTTTCTGTTTTTTGGGAGACAAAATGCATCACATTTTATGCAATGCAAATTGGCACAGAGATTTGCTTTTATATTATTTAAATTTTTAATATTCTTTTAATATTTTATTCATAGCTTTTTTTTTTGCTTTCTTGAGTATTATTTACAATACCTTTTTAAAATAGTTGTGCCGTTATTATTATCTGCTTTCTTCTACTTTGATTGCTTTGCAACATTTCACACAAGACATCATACGTCTAAGAGTAGTAAAAATTCTTGTTTAATATTCTTTCAATGTACACAGAGCGTGCATGTTACAACGGTGAGAAGTAAAGAAATACAAATTAATTTTTGTTAAAAAGAAATAGATACAAAAATGAGATTTCAAAGAGAGCAGATAATAACTATGATCATGTATGGTAGGCAACCTACCACCACGTAACGAGAGGAAATTAACTCAAATTCGTTACGTACAATCATGATTGACATGATGCATCACTAATGAAATGGAATGGTGGCTGAAATTATTTTATTATGCCAAAAAATTCCCTTTTTTATTAGTTTAAGGTAATATTCAAAAATAAGTACTTGCAGTTAGTTGGGATTGGAGATACCTCTGAATCAGAGATTTAAAAAGGAATGCAAAAACACTAGAAAAAATCTTTCAAAAAGTCTAGGCGACAAAAAAGCATTTTCAGTGAGCACTTTCTTGAACAACGACTTTATTTCATAAGTTTTAGAACTATATATATTAACATACCATAATTAAGTCGGTTAACAACCTTGCGTCAGGAATTATGGCAATTATTAGTTTCTCAAAATTATATGTTGTGCTGTGTTTTATTTCTTTAACATGTGTAGCGGAACCCACGTTTTGAAAGTCGACCTGCGAACGACGAATTGTAGTTTTCTCTCCATTGCAATCTATATATTATTACTATTTTGAGATATTGCCAATCAAATCTTGCGAAGAAATAGTTCGTTTTTTTTGTGCTGACTGTCTGGTTTACAGGTTTGAGCCGTGGCCTCACGTCCAATAAGCCAACACTCTTGTCTACTTAAACTACTACGTATATAGGATTTACGGAATTATAATTATATAACCATAATATATCAATAAGAAATAAATCAGAAAAGCTCACTCTCTGTTTTTCTCCTGTATCTACGAATCCTAAAGTGATTAGACTGTACTATGAAGAGAAGCATGCTTTAACCAACTCATAACAGAAAAAATTTAATTAAATCTACTGTGCTGCATTTGAGTAGAGGAGGTGGCGTTCTCCAGGAATTCTAAAGGACGCACTTAGGCCACATTAGAGTTGCCATGGTGATACCCACAGATTTTCGTAAATGCCTAGTCCTGGAGATCCACTTAGAGCTTATAATGAAGGTTCGTCTCAAAGTGCCGATGTATACACATATTCAATAGTCACCTTAGGACCATCTGAATATATCAGGCACCAAGAAGTTTACTTTCTCCTTTGACTTAATGCCGGCCAAGTAGGTGAAGAAAAGTTCATCTCTCCAGCTTCTACAGAAATCATTTGCGAGGTGTCCCAGATCAATGCGTATTTAACTACTGCCAAATAGTATTTGATGAGACAGTGCTTGTCATATTAGAATTGAAACAGAACAGATCTTAACAATATCATCCAAATCTAAGCGTTTGTAGCTAATGTAAGGCATCTTTTGTGACAGCTACAGAAAACCTGAATGACTATAGAAGATACTACATGTACTTCCCTTCCCCTAGGGGAATAGTGTGCGTTTGAAAACCCGGTATTACTTGATTCTATTCATTAAATAAATGTCTTCTAATCAATGCATTGGTTCCCTAGAACCAGATCTTTCAATTTCCAAAGAATTTCTCTCGCCCTCGTTCTAATACCACCAAGTATAGTTATTCCAGAAAATCCATTGCCCTTGCCCAATCAATTACGAATATGATTTCATTCCTTAAAATGCCCTCATTGCCTTATTGTTACTCAAAAACGTGTTTCAGACAACAAACAATCAAGCAACCGGCAGGCAACAACACAGTCACCACTGGGTTGACGTGTTGCATAAACAGCACACGGTAGTTGTTGTTTGTCATTTAAAGAACTCATTCTTATTACTTGAACTGTCATTAAACTTTTAAATCATCCTTTTATTATTATTATTACTATTATTTAGTATTGTTGTTGTTATTGTTATTGTTGTTGCTGCTGCTATTGCTGCTGTTGTTGTTAGATAGATGATGATGATGTTTTTTTTTTCTTCCACAAAATGTTGTTATTGTCTACTTTTTATTGTTAGTTTGTTGTCATTGTTGTTGCTGTTTTGTTGTTTTGTAACATTTCTCAGTTATAAAGTACTTTGCTGTTGACTTGTGTGCAACTTCAGGACGCACATGCACCATAAACATGTCATAATTTTTGCGGCAATCGTAGTAGAAATATTCTGGAACAATTTTTTACAATTTTTTTTTCTAGTGTTGTTGTCGTTAGAAAACTTGCAACAGAAAAACAAACCATAACTATTGTTAACAGTTAGTTTTTTTTTGTTGAGATTGTTGTTGTTGTCTTAACAATAAAATAATAAGAAAGAAAGAAAGAAAGAAAAAAGAAACAAGAAATGCTTTAAAATAGACATTGTCAATGTTCTACACCAACACGTGATATTGTTTGTGGCAATAACGATTTGAACAGTAACAATAACAATAAAAAAAAAAACAAAAACAAAAAACAAAAACAAAACAAACAAACAAAATATAGGTGTGCAGTTTATTTATTTATTTTCTTCTTTTTGTTTTTTTGTTTAAACCAAAAACGCAACAACAAAAACAAGGCACTTAAACTTTATGAAAAACAAAAAAGGAATTTTTTTTTTGAGCGATATATTGCAGTAAATAGGGTGTACCCTACAATGGGCATCAAAAAAAATTAAAACTTGGTTCCATCCCGGAAGAAACTTCTCACTACATAGCATGACTATTGGTAATTTCATTGCGACCCTTTGTCAGGCTCGATATCAAAAATTAGTTGCGGAATGTGAATACTTTTAAAATTTTGCTAAAATAGCCCATGCACAGGCCATATTAGATACCATAAAGCTAAGTTTTGAGCTCAGATTGTGATAATTTTGATGTCTCCCGCAAAACTAGAAATGCTTCATCCTTTTGGAAAACACAGATTCCAAGACCACACTAACTTCCTTACTTAATTGATCATAAGAGGTTATAGTCAGGATAACAACCATATCTTCTCACACCACCTATGCTATGCGTGTTTATTTTATACATGATTAGTGGAACCTACAATTTAAAATGGACTCCGCACGACATATTTTTTAAGAAGCTTTTCATGGCAATTTTCTCTGAAATTTTTGGAAAAAATCTGCAGAGAGGATGTCCCCGAAGAAATATTTTTTTTATATTTTCGTTTTATTTGAGATATCTGATCTGGTGATTGGAGGGGTCTTAACCTTACATTTAGCAAAGATCAATTGCCTAGTGTAGCAATAATATTCTGTATTGCCTTGCCACATTAATAATACAACAAACAAGCATACTCGGCGTCTTCAGTGATTGATACTTGATTTGATTATTATTGATCTGATGAATGCCAAGGCACCAACAAAACCAACACCAACACCACTAGCCTTATTAACTAATGCCATATCATGCCGAATAGTAATCAATTTTTATAATCAACAAGATGTTGAATAACTGAATCTGGACAGAACTCTAGTTCCAATATCAATTGAATGATTGAACAAGTGTTCAGACTGGTATTCCTAACATCAATAACTCTGAACTCTGGTTACATAGTTAATCTAGAACTTACCTTGAAGAGAATGAAGTCTAGAAGGTAGATACGGAAGTGTTCAGGCTAGTATCGGCATCATCAATAAATCTGATCTCCGGGATATAATCCACAGGGGCATCTATCTTAAAGAGAATGAAACGTTAAAACTATATAAAGATCGGTATCATAATGAAGAATGCTGGTCGAACAGAATTCTAAAAACGAAAGTAACCACATGAAACTAGATAAAGAGACGGTCCTTATGGAATCCTAATGCCTTCTTATAGCGTATTTTAAAGTTTACCTTTGTCTAAGTTTTCTGAAGCAACATTTTTCAATTGCACGTAAAGTGAAGTTTTGTTTTTTTTTTTCTGTTGTTGTTAGTTTTACTGCAACATTTTTTTATTATTATTATTGTTGCCATAATTGTTATAGACATCACTGGTATTGTAATTGTTGTTCATTGACTGGAAAGTTTTTCTTTTTTTTTCTTTTTTTTATAGGCTCCTCTTAAGTTGAAGTTTATTTTTCTGTTAACAATAAAGGATTAAATGGTTTTTACAGCAATTGTTATAAACATGATATTAATAACAGCAAAAACAAGAAAGAAAAGAAGAAAAAAAAGAAAATATTTTTTAACAAAAAGTAGTTAAAAGGGTAACAGAAAAGCAAATGCTCTTTTGTTGTTGTGAAAGAGTTGCCAAAAAAAAAAGCAGAAAATGTTTGGTTAAAATTTGAAACGTGCTTTAGTTAAAGGAATTTTAACTGACATTAACAAAATCAGAAGGTATTCGATTACCTTTTTTTTTCTTTTAATATTTCGAGAGAAAATTATGAACAATTTTAATTTAGAAAAACGACCAGAAATACAATAACAATACCTTAAAGGTCATGATTTTGTTGTTATGCAAACAAAATCACGTAAATATTTAACAATAAAAAGAAATTGTTATGCCGGGGATGGAATGTTTTCTTTAATAAAAAAAATATTTAATTTTTGGTAAAAGTAAAACAAGGCAACCACCATCCTAACACTGGTAATAACTATTTAAAGGCCAAAAAAAAAAAAAAAGAAATAAAAGAAAATGATATGCAGAAATTAGAATCACATGTTAGGCTCTAGCCAATTATTTTTGCAATAAAGCCTTAGGCCTGTCACAAATTTATCATTGGGCCTTTTAAAAAGTCGTCACATAAAAATTTAAACAAATTTTATTGCCATCTAAAGAAAAAACAAAAACAAAACAAAAAATAAAATAAAAAACAGAAGAAGAAGATACTTAGCTTTTGAAATGAAATACATTTCATATGCTAAACACTATACAGTAAAAGGCTACATACCACATGGTAACATGGAATATTTCCTACCAACTTGGAATTTTTGTTAAGCCAGTTGGCGTGGATTTTATGTTTAATCACCCTGTAAATCAATTCCATTTACATTTATTTGCACTTTATGTCATATTTGTACAAACTAGCTTGTCATTTGTAAATCCCTTCTATATTTACGATCTTATTTTCTTTACTTGTTCCTGTCATTGCCGTTCCAATTGAGGCGGCATCTCTTTGAAATCTTTGTTTTTTTTTTTTTGCCTTCTTTTATTTTGTTTTCTTCTTCTTAAGCATCAGCCAGCCCAATATTGCTTGTTGCTGGCAACAGATTGTTTTTCATTAAACCCAAACGAATAACGTACAACGTACAACAACCAACGACTTTCATCTTTTTTTTTTTCTTGACACATGGCATAATTAATATTGCCCATAATGTGTAATTTTGATGAAAACAAAACAGCATTAAGTGTCACACATTTCTTGCTGATGCATTTACTGCTTGCATCTCTTGCATCTCTTTTTCTGTTTCTCTCCTTTTTTTCTGTTTTTTTTCTTGCAAAAGAGTTGTTTAAAGGCAATAAAAATGACAGACATGTGCATAAAAATGATGAGCTAAAGAGTCATATTGCCATAGCACTTGGATTTGGGATTTCAAAAGAATTGAAAATTTTTCTTTTTTTTTTATTTTTATTTGGGGGTAAAGCCAAGCAATATATAGAATGAAGGCTCCTCTTTGATGAATGGTTGGCTGGCAGACAGACAAACTGTAGCAAATAGAGTGGACATGTCATTTAACATTCTAATTGATATGGAAAAATTATAAAAATTGATTACTTTTGGGCATGATATGGCATTATTTAATAAGGCTAGTGGTGTTGGTGTTAGTGGTGCCTTGACATTCATCAAATCAACAATAATCAAATCAAGTATCAATCACTGAAGACGCCAAATATGCTTGTTTGTTGTATTAGTCAAGGCAATATCAGAATGTTAGTGCTACACATATGCTAGAATTTTTTGTTAAAGTGTAAAGGTTAAGACCCCCTAACAAGACAGTATGCATTATGTTGAGAACAAGAAAAGTTAACGGAAAGGAAGAGGAACAGGAAGTTGTATTGGGGTTTTTTACTTAAGTGATAGGATGATACTGTCTGTAGAATAGAAGTTCATAGACGGATTTTTGCGCATTTATGCATTCGATCACGATAAAAACCGGAGAAGCGCAGGTGTGTTAATAGAACAGAAGGAATTAAAACACCATTTGCAATGATGCTGCAAGTCAATCAATAGGTTGGATACTGCTTGACGCTTTACCCAGTTACAACTAGATGGAAATATTCCTTGCAGAATATTAAGAAACCCAGGCACATTTGTTTTCAATTTGTATTCCTGTAATCAGTCTGCGAGCAAATCTGAGGGTAGCTCTACTACTTGGCATTGGATTTCAATTACATGAATAGTTTTCTTTTCCCAAATGCCAAATCATAGTTACAGATGGACAGTTGAACCGTGGTCTAGGTAGATAGGTTTCTTGGCTTTATTAGATGTGATGCCTAGGTTCCATCCAACTCAGCATCTCAATACATGAAATGATAATATAAAAAAAATATTTCTTCGACGACTTATCTCCCAGCAGATCTCTGGCAATAAGTCTCGAGAGTAGAATAAAATTGCCATGAAAGAGATTACTTTAAAATCTGGAGCAGACTTTAAACTGTTAGGTTCTGCCACTCATGGCATAAAATTAAGACACAACATGCGGGTGCGTAATCCTAACTAAAATGTTGTAATGACCTACTATGACATGTATAGTTACAGATAACTTGGATGTAAAATGATTATTATTATAGATTATTATGATTATTAACAGAGCGATTAATGAATCCAGTAAAAAAAAGAAGTTTGGTTATCTGTCGGTGCGTTAAATAACATTCAGAAAGCGGATGTCGAAGCGTTAAACTTATATGAGACTTGCCAGTATGTCGAGCGTTAAAATTCAAACTTCTAGCTATGGAGACTGCCATGTATGTCGTAGCATAAGTGAATCCTTCAAGCTTTTGCGTTATAGCCTATGAGGATTTCTGAATTTACATAGAAGGATCTTGGGACTTTAAGTACCTCTTGACTTTATTATAACAGAGCACTAATGTGTCATTAAGGAGCCAGTAAAGAGAATTGATTTTGTCGTAGTCTGCCAGTATATGATTGAATCATTTCATTTGTAGCATATCTCATACCAGAACTAACATTGGAGCATATTGAAGAATTCTACACTTCAAGTCCCTATGGGCTAGACTTTAGTAAAGTACAGCACTAGACTACAGGATTGTACAGTGCTGACACTGAGGAGGATGTTAAATGAATGAATTAAACTTTGAGAGAAAATGTTTTATTATTGAAGTCACCTGTTCGATATTTTAAGACTCGTATTTCATTGTGTTTCCCAGCCCTGAAAAACTTCTCTTTTCCAAATGTATCGTATAACTTTAGTAGTTTGTTTAATAAAAAAATAAAAAACAAAAGCTCCAGATTTTCCATTCTTTTTTTTTGATTTTAATAAACATTGAGAGAAGAAAAATTCATTCCTCTTTTTTTTATTTTTTAATATTTAATTAAAAAAAGAAAATCTAAATACATACGATACATACGTACATATCATACAAAAGACATAATTTGTCTGTCGACAGTCAAAGATTTATCATGCTCATAGAAAGCATAGTGTTGGTGGCATTAATAATCCTTTTTCTGTGGCTCTTTTTCCCTTTTTTTTTTTACATTTAATTTCAATCATGTGCATGATGATGATGATGCAGATGATGATGATGATGATGATGATGTTGTGGAAATAAACGTACAATAATAATGAACAGAATTTTACGTTTTTCATTGCCAGTTTTTTTTTTTATTTTTTAAAAGTTCAATTAAATTATTGACGAATCAATAAGCATGCCTGCCTGGTTGGTGTACCAACTTCAATGCTTTGTATAGTTTTTTTTTTATTCTTCTTCTTTCTTTTTCTTGTTTAACATTTTTAACATGTGATTTTGTGTTTCACTGTGAACGCAACAAACATTTTTTTTAATGAACATTTTTTGTATTGAAAACAAAGAAACAAACGATGTGGCAGAAACCAAACCTTGAATTTCAATAAAATGTCAATTACAGGAATGAAAATTCAACACACACATTGAATAATAAAATAAAAAAAAAAAAAAGATTTTAAACATACGCAGCCACTATCACCACCATCACTGCTGCCTACCATACAAATCATCTCTGAAAGCAGGATAATTGTGGCAAAAAAAGAAAAAAAATTTGTGGCATCTACTGGCAAAGCAAGGCGGCAGTGGCAATAACCAAACAAATTAAAAACACCAAAAACCAGTTAAAAGTGTTGATGGTCATACACTCCCCGCTATAAATAATTTTCAGAAAAAAAAAAAAAAGCAGAAACGGTTTAAAAAATTATTGCGCAATGAAGCCAGCAAAAAAAAACTGAAGTAAAGGAAAAAAAATTAAAACTAAAGCAAGTATTTAGAGGCCACTTTTAAATGTAATCAGAAAGACAAAGCGTTGTCAAATTAAAAATGTTTTTGGAAAGTTTTTCAAACGAATCATTTTTATTATTACCTACACATTCGTAAGGTTTCTCATGGTATTCTTAAATTGCCTTTGTTATTGGCCTCATAGTCAGAGAAGTAGACAATATTGGCCTTCTTGGAACACGAAACTTTTAACGTTCGGTTCTAATTCGAAAAGCAGAAGCCCCTAAAGTGGTATTTTGAAACTAACTTAAGACCACGTCTAAAGAAATCCCACCAGTAAAGAGGAAAAGAAATAGAAAACAGTCATCCCTAGGATTCCCTATTGAATTTAAGCTTGCTTCTCAACGCCAGATTATTTGATGAAAAGCATCTTGAAGTATTTTGATCATGTGCCCGGTTTGAACTAGATGTTTTCAAAAGAAAATGAATCATTGTTCCAATTTCGAACATGATTCTACTTGACAATTGCCCAATAAGTATAAACACCGTCATGAGTTACGAATTACACCAGCGCTTCAAAACGAAGTTGTACATTATAGCAATAATAAATTACCGTTTTTTTATTTTAAAAATCTGTTTCAGTGCAAGTTTTTAAAATTGAAACAAAAAAAAAAAAAAAAAAAAAATATATAAAAATTTTAAAATATTGCCAAATAAATTTTTTAGGGCACTCTCCTTAAGTGGTAAAAGTTGAGTTTGGTTATTGTTAGAATTTTATAAATAGTGTACAGTTTCTTTTAACGCTCACTGTAGAGTATGAAATGATCTTTAGAAGTCTCAATATCCTGTTCTTATCATAACGAGTCCAGATAATCTTAGCAATGGTAAACGTGAAGATTGAACTCCACAAGTTTTGTGTACTCCCCCTGGACGACTAGAATAACAATGCTTTAGCATCCGTCTTAGAAACCTTAGTGCTTGCATTTACGTCAATGCCTGGAATGAAAGAAATGGTACATATACTGCTGAAGAGTTGAACTTCACATCGTTAGCCATTAGAACTCTGATAGCAGCTTGACTGTTATGAAAAAATTCGATTCCTATCAAACAGAACTTCATAATTTAACGCCATATAGCGCGTACATAAATAACTGGTCATTATAAAGCTTCAGTCAAAATGGCGGCCTAGCTTCTCAGACCACTTATGTTGCGTGTGTTAATTTTATACAGGACAGGCGGGACCTGCAGTTTCCGATTCCGAACGACAGATTTTCGAGAAACTTTTCATGGCAATTTAATTACTCTCAGATTAAAGGGTCCTAGCATACACAT
>QOCX01006743.1:0-10964 GCA_005959815.1 Sarcophaga bullata
GAGAAAAGGTACCCACTACTACTCCTACAAATACCACCAATTCTCGAACTATGAACTGATTTAGCCACTTAAATTTGGCCAATACTGAGACACACACACACACTAAGCGACAAAACATTTAGGTAAAGTAGAGTCATTACATGAGCATTAGCCAACAGAATGTACTCCCAGTGGTGGTGGTGGTGGTAACAAAACATTCTCGTAAATTAGAGAGAAATTTCCGTTTTTTTTTTGCTTGTCTGTTGAGGGGTAAACCCATCAAGACACAGAGGACTCGATGGTTGGCTTTGGTAGTGCAACCATATTTAGACTTTATCTTGGCTACTTACTACACAGTGTCAATGGGATGTTCGGAAATCATTAAAGTTCATTTGCACTTAAAAGAATATGCTTTTTTTCTCTTCTTCTCTAGTTTTTTCATTTTTCTAATAGATTTTCTTCCTTGCCATAATATTCCTATTTTTTTTGGTCGCTCCTTTTTTCCCACTTTTTTCCCTTCTTTCGTTCGCTTCTTCTTAAGTAACGAGAAAATGGCAATTTAAACGGTAATAATGAAAATGAAATTGTTGTTGCACAAAAAAAAGAAAAGAAGAAGGAAAAAGAAAGAAAATTTTTATTTGTATTACTTCGTGTTTAACAATAAGCCTTGGGGTCATTATGATCTGGCTATACTATCAGCCATTCACTAAAAATTTTTTTAAAAAAAATTTTCTTTTGTTCGAGAATTTCTTTCTTCATTTTCTTTCTCTTTTATTTTAAATTTGTTTTCATTTCTTAACTTTTAGAAAATAGAAGATTTTTCTTTAATTATCAAATAAAAATTAGTTGTTTTTGGTGGCCATGCCACAATAGAGATTTGTAAGCTTTTGAATTTTAATGAAAGCAATTCTGCAATAAATTTTTGAAAATATTCCTTCGATTAGCTTTTAGAGGAGGTATGCGTAACATGACGCATTTAGATTCGATACCGCAAGCCACTAAAAAAGAGAACTCCTTGTCAAATGTGAAAGCTAAAAAGGAAATTACATTACTAAGTAAGGATACATAAGGTCCTTAAGAATTATACTGTCACGGTTTTACCTTTTAAAAACGCTTGAAATATGAGCTCGTAGATTGCAATTTTAATTAAATTCTTTATTATTCGCACAATTTTGTGTGCCACTGTTCACAACTGGCTTTAACAACAACAATTGTTTATTGTTTATTCCTCTATTCAAGCCCTCTTGCGATAAACAATAACAACTACTCCACAAGTGTTCTGTAGCATCTTTGTAACGGGAGACCGTCAAACCACAATTAGTTTAATTCATAACACAGCGTCTTAACACAAGACTGACTGGCAATTCTACTCCAACTAGTGCCTGCTTTGCCTTGCCTTTTATATAGCGAAGTTAAATAGTTTAATTAATGTTCTCGTAGGCTAAGGTTCGGGTTTTCGCCTTCTCGAGAATTCTAAGAATATAAGCATGTTGTTTACATTTATGCATGCTTTTTCTTTTGTTTTTGTGTATCTTGTTTACGTTCGTTCCTGCAGTGTTGTTGTTGCTTATTGTTTACTTCATTTTAGTGATGTTGTTGGCCATATTTTGTTTATTTGTCGTAATCAACGTAAACATAGTAATGTTGTTTTGTTTTTATAGTTCTGTTTAACATTTAAATGTTAAACCGATGCTGATACCATTTCCATTTCCCTAACATACTAATACTATACTCGATGCATCGCTATATGATGAATGGGACAACTTTTAACACATTCATGTCATACAGCTCTAAGCTAAGAGCTATGAAAATAATAGAGGAACAATACAGATCCCCCCCCCCCCCCCCCCCCCCCCCCACCCCCCCCCCCCCCCCTAGAATTTATTTAGTAGTCCAAAATTTTTGCAAATCATTTGACATTCGTTTATATGGAGCTGCTCCTATTGCAATAAGATAAAAAGAAAGTAAACCTTCTTATAGCGAACCTTTATTCCGATGTTAACAAGCGAGGCTCAGACACGAACAGTAAAAGAAAGCTAGCATGCTACTGTTCTTTAACTTTGTCTTTCTATATAATAGCAGTCAAATGAAGGCACTATTCATAATCGTTTTGTCTTCATAATTGTTTTGTGTGGATCACTTCGCCTGAAGATGATTTTTCAATGAAATTAAGGTAGTGGCTAACAGCTCCGGAGCGCTTACAGCAAACATAAGTCTCTATCCGTGGGCATAAACCCCAGGTCAGACATGAAAAACGAAAACATGAAAAAATATTTTCTCGGCGACTTCTCCTCAGCAGATTTCTAGTAAAAACTCAAAGAGTAAATAAAATTGCCATGAAAAGTTTCTCATAAATCTGTTGTTCAAAGTCGACTTTAAACTGTAGTTCCCCCTGCTCATGTATAAAATTAACACACACAACATAGGTGGTTGTAATCCTGACTAAAGGATTGTAATCGACCGTAACTAGTTATTCTTTGTCCTTTAAACCTTTAATCCTTAAACCCAATAGCAAATGGAGACCTTCCTGCATACCATTTTGGCATCAGTAAATCAATTTAATTTGAAATCGCCGTAGTCTAGTAGGTATTGTGTTGGCTTGTTAGACAAAAGGCCAGGGTTCGTATCTCCGGTCAGATATTAAAAGAGAAGATGAAAAATTATTTCTTCGGCGACTTCCTCTGAACAGATTTCTGGAAAAAACTCTGGGAGTAGTTTCTCAAAAAGCTGTCGTACCGAGTTGACTTTAAACTGTAGGTCCCGCCACTCATGTATAAAATTACACCACACAACAAAAGTGATGTGAGAAGCTAGCGCGTATCTTGATTTAAGGATGTTAATGGCCAATTATGTATGTATGTATGTATGTATGTAAATCAATTTAAATCCATGCACTTCTTGTCCTTTATGTTCGACTGTGTATTACAATTTCATTTCAATTTAATGGATTTCCTTTTCTCCTTGGCTATTTCCTACAACCTTAAAGAAGAAAAAGAAAAAATTCTGATTTTGGGTATTTTAGTTGTTGCGCTCCTTTTTTTCCTTTGTACACAAGATAGACGAGACAGATTTGTTCGTAGTGATAACAGGACAACAACACGCCGAACTGTAGTGATGAACAGGAAGCAAGAGTGAGCGCTTTTTTTCTTCTTACAATACTGGCTAAGAATGAAGGCGAAGACGAAATAAGATAAAAAAATATTTTTTTTTAATTGTTTGGTGTGTATGTTTTTGAATGTGTTAGTGTGCATTGTAATAGGAATATCCTTAAGGCATCATTAATTTATTTAAAAGTCTGTAGATTCTGCATCTTCTTTTAAAAAATTGTTGTTAAACATTTCTGTGGTTTTATTTCGTGGCATGGCATGCTGGGTTACTGTGTGTATGAGGGAATAAATTAAAAGAAGAATACACGGAAAAATTACATGAAATAAACGCCTGTAATTATGGGTTGTTATTTAAATTATTATTTATTCCTTCCTTTTTCTTTCTTTTTTTTGCCTTTTAAAAACTACATACACATACACATACGCTTACGTATGAATATTTATACACTTGAATGACACTTAATAAAATTACTTGAGACTTTTCTGAATTAATTTTTATTTTTTTTTTATAAAATGGCCTTAAGGAAGGTGTTTAATTTGAATTATTTGGCCAATTAATCAAATGACAGACATGGAAAGAATTGTTTTTCAATTTATTTTGCTTTTAATTTTTTTATCAGCATATTAATCAACGAAAACTCTCTCTCTCTCTCTCTCTCTCTCTCTCTCTTAAGCCTATATTTCTCTTGTCTAAGAAAGCCTGAATGAGTGAATCATTACTTGAAAATGATTTTTGTTTCTCAAAAAACAAAAAGAAAATAAATTGAAAATCTTATTTTGAAACAAACAAACATACTCTATCATTGAGTGTTTCTTTGTTTGCGTAATTTGTCAAAATGATTATTTCAAATGTTCTTGACATGTTACATTCTTCTTAGTTTTTTCACTTCTCTCATTCACTCTCTTTTTTAAGTCACTTTTAGAACTTAAGCCCTCATCTTTTAAGGGTTTTCAATATTTGAAGAAAATTTTTCATTTTTCCATCAAGATAATGTTAAATTACAGTCATTGTCAAAGCCAATGTATGTATAGACAGTGTGCGTCAAAAGATATCGTACTTTACAAAAAAAAAAAAAAAAAAAAAAAAAAAAAAAAAAAAATTTACTTCTTTCTATACATACAGTGTGCGCCAAAAAACTAAACATTAAAAAATTTTCATTAAGAAATTACCGTTGTTTTTATTTCAATTATTAATTCATTAACAATTTTTTAATTGAAACAAAAAAATTCCAAATATGAACAAATTTTTTCGTTTACTGTCCTTAAGTGTTAAAAGTTGAGTTTGATGACTGTTGAATTTTATTTATAGTGTACAGCTTCTTTTAATACTCACTGTATGTCGCTTAGAACAAAAGAAAGCAGAAGATACACGAACTGAAATTGTTTAATTTCTATCAACAATTTTCCCCCCCTCCAAAAAAAAAAAAAAAAAATAAAATAAAACATTTTTCAATTCCTTTAAACACTAATGCTGCTCATTAATTACATTCGGCGGGCCTATTTTTCAAATTGATGTGAAATTTTTTTCCTCTTCATATTAGATTTGATAAGAAGGAAAATCACAAAGGCAATCATGTCGTCATGTCTCCTGCTAAATTAATGTGCGTTTTATTTTCGTAGGCAATTTATTTTCAAATTTTTACAATTGCTTTCTCACACACACACACACAAATTCACCATTAAGTCACGCATTTTAGTTAAATTTTTTTTAATTTCTTTATTTGCTTGTTCTTTTTTGTCTTCTTCTTCTTCTTTTTTTTATTATAATAAATTCTTAACAAGTTTTTTTTGTCTAGAGAAATCCAATTTTATTTTCTTAAAAAGCCTTTTCCCTTGCCTTGTACAGCCAGGTTTTTTTTCAACTTTCGAAAGGGGTTTCGTTCGTTTCTCCTTTGCAAATGCAATATTTTCGTATATTTTTCGTGTCGCATTAATTTCTGTTCTACTCTAATTCGTTAGGAATTGTTTGTAAATATTTATTACCTGCTCTTAATAAATAATTAAAATCAAATCAAATTTCATTAACAAATAAAAAAAAAATGAATGAATAATATTGTGATGAAATTGGGCACTTTAAGAAGGTGGCCAGTTAGCCGTCTATTTATAAGGGAGAAGAGTAAGTTTCCAATAAAATTTTCTTCTCCTTCAAACTGAGAAGTAGGAGGGGGGAGCTTTTTATTAAGCTCTTGCTATCAGATAAATTTAAAATTCATTTGAAAGACTTATTGTTCCCTGGGTAAAGTTCATCCAAACTCTCTAGTTTTCCATGACTTTGGCACAGAAATCAGGCAGAATTTAAACGATGGCTGTTGTTATGTTGGCTTTGAGTATCGTTTTTTGTTCACATTTTACATACATACTCGTACATACATAATTGGTCATTACAACCCTTTAGTCTGGCTTACAACCTAGCTTCTCACACCAATTATAGTGTGTTTGTTAATTCTACACATGAGTAGCAGGACCTAAGGTTTAAAATCGACTCCGAACGACAAATTTATTGAGAAACTTTTCATGGCAAATTTTTTATTTTACACTCAGAGTTTTTGCCAGATATCTGCTTAGAGGAAGTCGCCGAAGGAATACTTTTTTTTTCTTTGAGCCTAATAAGCCACTAATATCTACTAGACTACGGCGGTGTGAATATAACATCGTTGAAATATCCTCCATGGTTTCTCTGGGTAAAGTGCACCCGAAATGTTCCATGATTCAGACTCATTAATCAGGCAGAATTTGACCAACGGCATGTGTTATGTTGACTTTGAGTACCGCTGCGGTTTGTGTCTTATTCGCTTACACCTGCAACTTAAGAAAACTCCCAAAGAAATAGTATTACGGGGTCAGATTGTACGATCTCGGTGGCTAGTACACATCACCATACATACTAGATTGGTTATTACAATCCCCGAGTTAGGAATACAACCTAGCTTCTCACATAACTTTATATTGCTGCGTTAATTTTAAACATTAGTGGCGAGACCTACAGTTTAAAGTGCACTGGGAACGCCAGCTCTTTGCAGAACCTAATAATGACAATTTTTTTTACTCTCAGAGTTATTACCACAAGTTTACTGAGAGCAAGTAGCCAAAAAAATTTTTTTCGTATTTCGTTTTATTCGAGATGTCTGACTTGGTGTTTTGTATTAAAGCCTCAGGTCTAATAAGCCAATACACTTACACTTACTAGGCTACGGCGGCTACATATAATATAAATAAACATCGTGTAAATATCCGCCCCCTTATCTCGGGTAAAGTGAATATGAAATGCCCTGGCACATAAATCAGGCAGAATTTAACCGTCGACTGTTGTTATGATGGCTTTGAGTACCGCTGTAGTTTACATGCTTTTGTGACTTAAGAAAACCCTTATAAGAAATAAGTCTAACGGGTCAAATGCACAATCTCGGTGGCCATACACATCACCTTCAAGTGAGATAACCATGCCTCGAACCATCCATGCAGAATATCCGAAAAGACATAAGCTGTGTGGCATGTAACGCTGTCCTGTTGAAACCACATGTCTTTTGGTGGCCTCAACATACAACTCAGACCAAAAAGACGTTGGTTATCATCGCCTTTCAGTTCAAATCTCAAAGATATATGGACTGATGATGCTGCCACTTAAAATCCCCACCAAACAGTGCGTTTTTCAAGATGGCACTATGCTTGTGTATTTTGTTTGTTCAAATGCTGCTTCTTACATTCATTCCAGTGATAAGACAGCTTTCGTAATAAATTCTGTGGAGGGTGAGTATAACCACTTAGGTTAGGTCGGAGTGGTAGCTTCTGATATCAAAAAGCTCACTGGGGCACTTATAGCAGCCCGTTGTGTCGCCACTTAATTATTTAAAATTCGAAAAAATATGGTGACGAACTGCTTGTATTCGAACCAGTAATGCTTGGAATACAAAACGGTGAAGAATTTTTGAATTTGTTCACAAGCTTACTGACATCTTTTGTATCTTATGCTGCCAAAAAGAAACATAAAACACCGTGGAAGCCGCCGTAATCTAGCTGGTAGTGTGTTGGTTTTTTAGATATGAAAAGTTAAACGTTCGTTTCGCGTCGACTTAGGTCCTGACACTCATGCAACAACACATAAAATAAGTGGTGTGAGAAGCTAGATCATAATCCTGGCTGTTGTGTTGTAATGACCACAACAACAACAACATAGAGGGAGTCCCTTTGCTTCAAAGTAAGTTTTGAAATTATTTTCGTGCATTAAACGTTGGTTAGGGTTTGGCTTCGGGCGTTTGGGCTTTAAGGCCATTGTATAGGCAAAGAAAGGGCGTTTAGCTTACCACGCCTTCCAAATGAGGTCGATATTTTTATTTCAAAGCGAGGCATGCTTATGTTAGTTTTTTAAAATGCATTTGTAAGGCAAAACCTGGTGTCACAACTACTGCTAAAAATAATTTAATTACCAAACCTAAGTGCTTGTATTTGCCTTTAAAACTTCCCCTCCCTCTCCAATTTTAGTAAGAGTTTCTCTTTTAAAACATTTCCAGTCAGCAAGCAGACGTAATTTCATCAACTCTAGCCAGTGAAACAATTTCTTTCCCAAAAAACCGTTGAGTTTTTACTATTTCAACTGAATTTTTTGGTTTAAAATGTTGCCTTGGAGGCAACTTTTGTCATTTTTTCTTGCTTAAAACAACTAAAAATGATACAAATTGTTTATTACCTTATACCGCTACAAAAACAACAACAACAACAACAACAAACAGAAACAGAAAAGGTATGTAAATAAATTAAAAAAATGAGAAAATGCCAAAAAAAAGAAAAAGAAAAGAAAGAAAGAAAAGAAAAGAAAACCAAATTTTTACCGGAAAAAAATTACTCAAATTAAGCGTATGGAAGGGTACAACCTTTCGTTATAAAGCGCAACCGTCTGTACAGTATTGGCTTGTCTCGTATCGTTCGCGCCGTTTGCAGCAACAACAAGTAGATTTATGATGTGCCTTCAAAACATTTCATAAATAATTCATACGTTTTTGCGTGATTGCATAATTTTCGTCAAAATGAAACATGATGTACTCGTTTTAAGTTTTGTTTCCAAAAAAACAAAAAAAAAACGAAAAAACAAAGACGCTTAAATAACTCTACCCGGCCGATTGCATACATACTGTGGCACCTACTGGAAATACCAAAGAAATGTTGGTGATTGTGTTGTTGCTTCGTTGGTTGCTTTCCTTGGACTGTGCTCGGGTATAAATATAAATTAAATAATTGAATATGGATTGCACTCACTTGCAGTGAACTTCAACTCGGCTACGACTACCGATAGTGCTACTTTTTTCGCTGTATCAATAGCAGCTTTGCATTGCATTGCATCGCATCATCACCATCACCATCATCATCGTCATCGTCATCTACTCCATCATAATATTCTTTTAGGAAATGTGCAGCAACGAAAATGCCAATGTTGTTTGGTTGGCAGGGAGTATTTGATGTCTGTTCGTTGCACATCAATTATCCATTTATACGCATGCGTAAAGTTCATCCTCCATTTATTAGCTGTAGAACAACAACAATCATAAGCTTTCAATTCACTGTGCTTGTTTTATAAATCAATTTTGTTGGCCAGCCTAATGGGACCAACTGATATTTGACTGATACTGCCGCATGAATTCGATGTAAATTTAAACGAAATATCACTGAAGACAGTGAATTTAAATTCAATTAAGAGCATCCTGTCTTGAACAAGGCAAAACAAAGGTGCTGTGATATAACATGGACATTTTTAATTCGCTTGAAGGACATATTGAAGCCACTAAGTGTGGCATACAACTTCCTTTAAATGCCAGCCAAGTCTTTTCCGAGTGGAAAGCATACGACACATCCAATTTCCATGACTCTGGCACATAAATGAAAGAATTTGACTGATGGCAAGGGTTATGTTGGGTCATGGGGACCCTCGTAGCTTGTAACTTAATTGCATATCCTACGATTTAAAATGAAGTCGCCGTAGTCTAGTAGGTAGTGTGTTGGCTTATTAGACGAAAGGCCAGCGTTCGAATCCCCGGTCAGACATCAAAAACGAAATATGAAAAATATTTCTTAGGCGACTCTCTCTCAGCAGATTTCTGGCAAAACTCTGAGAGTAAATAAAATTTGCCATGAAAAGTTTTTAAAAATCTATCGTTCGGAGTCGACTTTAAACAGTAGGTTCCGCCACTCATGTACAAAATTATCACATGCATTATCAAAATATCACACGCAAGCTTGGCAGTAATCCTGACTGAAGGGTTGTAATGGCCAAAGTATGTATTGTATTGATGTACGATTTAAGATAACCCGCAAGAAAATGTCTAACGAACTCAAATCACATGATCTCGGTGATCAGTTTACGTCACCAACATGCGAGACGACCATGCCCTCAAATCATTCATACAAAATAACCAATTTGGTATGAACTGAATGGAATGTTGTGTGGTGTAAGAAGCTAGGTTGTAATCCTACCTAAAAACTTAAGCTATGTGACACGTAGTGCCATCCTGATGAAATCACATGTCGCTGCTATCTAGAGTATCGAATTCAGGTTAAGGTTGACAGTGATGTCGTGTCTAAGGTCTTTCTCTGAGAAATATGGTTTGATGATGTTGCCAGCCCAAAATTCACTCCACACAATAACTATTTCGAGATGCATTGTACTCTCTTGGAACTCATGTGTATTCATAAGGTCCCAAATTCGACAATTTTTCTTCGTTAATTACTTAATTGGTCATTAAAATTGTTTAGTCAGGATTACAACCTAGCTTCTGACAGCATACATGCTGTGTATGCTGCAACTTACTGTTTAATATCGATTTCGAACGAGAAGACTTTTGAGAAACTTTTCACGGCAATTTTTATTTATTCTCAGAGGTTTTTGGCAGAAGAGGAAGTCGTCCAAAAAATTATTTTTTCATATTTCGTTTAGTTCGAGATATCTAAGCAAAGAAATGAAGCACGGACTGTGTTTTATAAGCTACCATAATATTTACTAGCACTTCTACGGACTTCTTCTTTACGTACCCGTTAATCTAGAAGTGAGTCTTATCGTTAAAAAGATTTTTTTTATGAATTCAGAACCCCTTCAGCGAATAAATGCGCTGTCTGTGGCCATGCATGGCAATTTGGCAGAACAGACTGTACAAACTACAACTAGTTTGATGGTTGTTGCTTCAACAAGATGATCGTTATCGCCTGTCAAAGTTTGGATATCCCTGTTAATATAGAATGACATTAAATTGGCTATGTAAGCTATTGATTACATACATACAAACATATGTAATTGGTTATCACAACTCTTCAGTCAGGATTACGGCCTAGCTTCTCACACCACTTGTGTGTGTTTTAATATGAGTGGCGGAACGTACTGTTCAAAGTCGGTTCCGAACGACAGATTTTTGAAAAACCTATCATTGCATATTTGCCAGAAATCTGCTGAACGGAAATGGCAAAAGAAAAATTTTAGCCAGGTGTTGAACCATGGTTTCTCGTTTGCTAAGCCAACACATTACCTACTATACTACAAGGACTTCTTGGCCCTTTGCACCAAAACTAAACATCCTGAATTTGATTTTCAATGAAAATAGGGGCCAATTGCCTTCCAGAGTTTTATTCTGCGAACAATCGATACATCTAACTTTGGCACAAAACTAATTTGACAGTTGCAGCTTCAACCAAATGGCCGCTATCAATTACCAATATTTTGAAGTTTCTGTGGAAAGTTGCCATATAAATTGGCTATGTAAACAAGCTGGCAGGAGAAATGAAGTAAATTTTTTCACATACTTTGTTCATATTTCGTTATGTTGAGCCAGGTGTTGAACCATGGTTTCTCGTTTGATAAGCCAACACATTACCTACTATACTACAAGAATTTCTTGGCCC
>QOCX01006744.1:0-10963 GCA_005959815.1 Sarcophaga bullata
TACAAATGACGTTAACCGACAATAATTCTTTGATAAAGAGTTCATTTCACTTCCAGTGTTGCTATACATTGTCATGCAGTAATAACTGTCATATCATTATTGCAAATTAAACGTGCCTATTACGCGTAAACATGTGAATAATAAGAAAGTTATTAGTCAGTACAAGAATGGCGCGTAAATGAAATGTTCAATCAAACTTGAGCAGAAAAATGCTTGGAAATCTTAGTATTAAGTGATAAGTGATAAATATAAATTTAAAATATTCTTATATTCTAAAAGATTTGTATTGAATAAAATAAATCGCACACTTGTTATTTGATTGTCGAGATTATCGAACAAAAAATGTCTTAAAAGTTATGCATTAACCACATGTAAGAGAAGTAGAGGCTACCGACTGCAGACAGTCAATAATGGAAAACATGTGCGCATTTGAAAATTAAAAATTGATAACCCTTTATAGGCGTATATTTGCAGACATCATTAATCATTTTTCATGAATAAAAATAACGATAAGTTTCTATAAAAAAAAAAAACTTATTAAATCTCTTTAAAACCATATGTAGAAAGTGTCTTCCTATATTATATCACTGAATTTCGCTTTTTAATATTCCGTATTAAAATTTTGGTCAGATGTCACTAAAGTTTCTCTTGTTCGGTTTCCCAAATCGTTACTGCCTTTAAATGCTTTTGAAGTCACAGTAGTTTAGTAGGTAGTGTATTGGCTTATTAGACGAAAGGAAACAGTTCAAATCCCCAGACAGACATCAAAAACGAAATATGAAAAATATTTCTTAGGCGACTTCCTCTCAGCAGATTTCTGGCAAATAGTCTGAGAGTAAATAGAATTGCTAAGAAAAGTTTCTTAAAAATCTGTTGTTGGGAGTCGACTTTAAACAGTACAACACACAACACCAGTGGTGTGAGAAGCTAGGTAGTAATCCTGACTGAAGAGTTATAATGGCCAATTATGTCATGTATGCTGCCTTTAAATAATTGATTTTAAAATTGAAAGTGTTGAAGATGTCAGTTTTCGTTTCATGCGAGTACCAATTTAATAATGTTATGAAAATTATTTTAAGTTTTCAGTGTCAAGCATTTGGTTTAGGCGATTGATATCACAAAAATCGGACTTAGACAGCTTAAAATAGCAAGCGCTTGTTCCTTTTTAGTTTCGAAATAAATTTATTGAATATTAACTCGCAAAAACATAGACTTTAACAGAGACATGAATACCAGCAGGCTAATTTTAATTTGGTTTTCATAAAAGTAGGCGTGGCAAAAAGTTATTTTTGCTTTTTTGCTATTTAAAATTGTCCACAATTGGTTAAAAAAGCTGCACTATCAAGCATTGTTGACATTATTGTACATGCTAGTGAGTTCAAATTGCCTACAATTCTTCAATGAAGCTAAGATCACGTCTTGAATGCGGTACGAAAGTATCGTTCATATAAAAAGAAGTGTATGCCAAAACATTATTTATTAGTCTCAATACTGCGGATTAAACGCCAAAACAACTTGAATTATTATTATTATTATTGCGAAACCTTCATTAAAATTATGAACAATTTCATTGTAAGTAAAAAACAAAAAATTAAACCAAATATGATGAAATTTCTGTGACAAAATTCAAATGAAATAAATTTTGATTTTGTTGCTCTTATTCTTAATGCAAATGCTATAATATCGGTTTGACGTTTTTCTTTTCTGTAGTCCTTTGCTTTGGTAATCTCGGTGTCTATGGCAACTGTCAGCTGTGGTAGTTATTGCGGCAACTGGGGCTATGGTGGCTCTGCTGCTGCGCCTTCCTCTACATACAATACTAATTCATATTCTTTGGTGGAGGTTATGACTCAATTGCTGCACCAGCTGCTTATTCTTCTTCGTCTGCTTCTTCATATGCTGCACCAGCTAAACCTGCCTACAGTGCTCCCAAATACACAATACAATCTCTTTATGCCTACGAATTATATCCCGGTCAACAAAAACTATCAAGTTTATCACTCTGCACCCATCTATAGTCAGGTGGCTTTGCCTGTCATACCTTCCGCTCCTGTAGCCAAATTGTACGTTCCTGCCCAACAATCTTATGCTGCTCCAGCTGACATTATGGTGGTGGTTATTAAACTTAAGAGTTCTTCTTCTTATTTATGTCGTATTATAATTATCTTGACAAAACGTTTCAATGACTGACAAGCATTGATTTTGGCACCAGTTTAGAAAAGCAGCTTCTTAATTATGGTAGTTAGTTATACGTTTCTATTTAAAATCTAAGGAATTTATGTTGATTTAAAAATTATAAGTTTTTTATGTGCTTTTGAAGATTTTATTATTCAAAACAAAAGAAATAAAGAGCGATAAAGAGAGAATATCTGTGACTATTTAAAATTCTAAAAAATTGTTATTAACAAAGAAATTTATTGTATATTAAAAAAATTAAAAAGAAAAAAGAAAACAATGTGCAATGAAGAAAGCAAAAGAAATAAAACCAACTTATCTGGGGTTTTTTAAATAAAAAAGGAAAGAATTTTAAAACAATTTCTTTTAAATATTTGTTTTCTCTTTATGAGATATTAAATTTTTACACTCCGGCTCTTTTGAATACAGTCATACATTTAAGACATACATTTTCAGACTTTAAAATTGAAAGTTCTTGTGTTAATAATTTAGAGAATTTAGACTAAAAATATTAAAAAACGATTTTAAAATTTCAGCTCACATGTGTATAAAAACTTATAATAATTTTATCATTTGTGAATATGGTATTTTCTCTCAGAGTGTTTATACACCTTTTAGAGTATCATTGACTCTCTCTTCATTGTTAGCATTTCTTCTATATTTTTATTCCTGTAATCTTACATCTAAAGCTACTTGCTTTGAGAAGTTTCTCTCTTGTAGATTTATACACCCTGGTCTAGTAGGTACTGTGTTGGCTTATTAGACGAAAGGCCAGGATTCAAATTCCCGGTCAGACATCAAAACGAAATATGAAAAAAAATATTTCTTCGGCGACTTCCTCTCAGCAGATATCTGGCAAAAACTCTGAAAGTAAATAAAATTGCCATGAAAAGTTTCTCAATAATCTGTCGTTCGAAGTCGACTTTAAGCTGTAGGTCCAGCCACTCATGTATAAAATTAACACACACGACATAAGTGGTGTGAGAAGCTAGGCCGTAATCCTGACTGAAGGGTTGTAATGGCCAATTGTGTATGTTATGTATGAATATAGTATTTGCAACAACTTTCTTAATTATTTTTAAAAAATAAAGAATAAATAAAAATAATTAAAATTTTGTTTTAGAAACTGACCTATACAATGCCCAATATTGCAAAAGATTATGTACGAAATCCAAAATGTATAATGATGTGAGTAGTCAGTCTTTAAAAATAGAAAAGTATCATGAAACTTCTTCTGATTCTTTATTTACATAAGAAAATTCTGCTTCTATTTAACTGAGCGGCGGTGTAGTTTTATTTCTGTTTCTCTTTAAAAATTTTTGTAAAAATTTCTTTCTAGTCTTGTGCTGATAAAAAGAAAAAATAGACAGAAAAATTCCGAAATATGTAGAGTCGCTTTACTAAATATTGATTTGTCTGTTTTACTTTTAACTTAGCAACTTTACCGGTTTAATTTGCTGAGCGTTGAAAAGTTCAACACGGTCAAGTTCAACTCTACTTTATATGCAGATCCATTAAAGATTTTTGAATATTTTAAACATAAAGTTCATTTGATAAGACAGCATATACTAAAAATATGACTTAGCTGTTATACTCTTTACATAATAGCTACTGTAATTTTTGTCCGATTTTATTAAACGATGTATCAATCTCTTCATGAGACAATGTACTTTAAGAATGGTAACACTTGTTTTATAGTTTTTAATTAAATTTTCCAATTAAGAAGTATTTTTAAATTCTACTCAACCCAGTGAACGACTTAGACTATCTTATTACTCCGGTGTACTTTCACTGTCGCTCCGTGTAATTGATTCCTATTTTATTGACAATTGAATAAAATGCAAAAGAGATGAAATTTTTATTGATATAAATTTTTTCCACATCATAGGGAATATAAAGCGAAAGTGAGAACAAATTATCTTACAATTCCTTACTGAAATATTGGTTAAAAAACTTAAAAGTTCTTGGAAGAAAGAAAGTGTTCTAATTCTTTTAAATTATTGTAAGTTTCTCGTTAAAAAAATAAAAAACAAAGATAAGAATTATTTCTATTTCATTTTGTCATCATTAATAATGGCGAACCGAAAAAAAATCATCATAAAAAAATGCTTCAAAAATATCAAAATCCGAACAAAACCAAGAGAAAATAAAAAATGCACGAAAACCATATCTACCAGCGTTATTAGGGAAACCAATTTAAAATTCAAAAATTTAAAACAGCTTCCAATAATCAATGAATTCATGTTTAATTATTCTGTTTTAATGATTATTACAATTAAAAGCGGTTTAATTGACAAAAACTATGGTACTTTTAATGAGCGAAAGTAAAAAAAGAAAAAAACTTTGAACAAAACGTACGTATTTAAACGGATTGAAGATTTTTGTAACACATATTGCGTCTTCTTAAGACAATTTGAGATTTAGTCACGTAAACCTGGTAAGTGCATTATGAAGTTAATTTCATAAAAAAAATTCAGTATAAAAATGTTTTAAAGACCTGCATACAATATTAGTTTTACATTTAAGTTTCCTCAAGCCACATTGAAAGTGTTGATAATCCCGCCAATAAAGAAATCATTTAAAAATGTTTCGTCAACAAATTTTCTTAGCCTTATTTGGTTTATTCATTTACTTGTGTTCTAAAGCCTTGGCTGGTTCATATGGCACTGTTCCTGCGTATCAACCTGTATATAATGCTCCAGAGTATTCCTACGAATCAGCAGATGCAGCTGCCTCCGCTATTACAGATATTGCTGCTGCTAAAGCTTCTGCTGCTAAAATCAATAGTGTGAACCGCGCTGCTATGCATAAATATGGCTATGAGATTGGTGTACCTTTGTTGGTGAAACCTTACGGTTCTTTGACTAATTTATATGCTGCTTTAGCACCTAAACGCAGTTTTGTTGGAACTATTGATGCAGGTATGTTATTGTTTTCTACTGTAGGTTATGAAATTTAATATTCATTGTTATTTGATTTAATTTCTTTAAGGTTTCTTCAAAGATTCTTATGGCAAAATGAAATTTGCTGATGAAACTGCTGTCGGAGTTATAGCCATTTAAGTTGGAAATTTCAAGAATGTGATAGAAATATGAAATTTTAGTTTGTAAATAGAAATTTAAGCAATTGATAGCTGTTTTGTTACAAGAAAAAAAGGAAAACTAAAAGAAAAATTAAATTCCTGTGTTTTTCTTGAAATCATCAACTAATTGTTTTGGCCTTACTAGGCATCGCAGCTTTCGCCATTACAAATATTGACGTGACTAAGCGTAGGCAGCTTAAATCATGGCTTTACGTACCTATGGGCATACATTTACGATACAATGCCTTGGCGATATTTAATAAAATTATAATAGGATATCATAGAACATGAATGATGTAAATATCTAATATTCTTAGCATTTTTTTTTTATTAAATATTTCCACTTAATCAGTGTACATATCTTTTATAGTTTCATTCTGTAATAATTTATTCCCAATTAATTGATGATGATTTTCTTTGAAATATTTTTTATTATGCTACGCTGTGAATTCGCAAAAAATTAAAGTCTTTCTTTAACATATAGAAAGCCCTTTAACTTAATATATTTTACGTCTAATAAGAATACAGAAATTAATTATGAAATTATAGTTCGTCCTGTAGCACTTTTTGGTACCTTACACTACCATCACGAGCGTTTACGATTTGTTGCATAATTATGCACAATGTAGAGTATATATGAATACATGTATACATCAGTTAAATAAATTGTGGACAAAATTTGGAAGAGATAAATGTGCTATAATTCATTAGCTCATCGTTGTCATGTGCCAATAGCAACAATATTGGTGTAGAGTACTCTAATTGTAATCATAATTTATTTTCGACGTTAGTGTTGTTTCTCTAGTCATAATAACCGAAATCTTCCACCAATTTAATTATTCACAAAATTGTCTTCTATTAAGTAAAGAAATTAATATTGAAAGTCATCCAGTGACAGTAACAGTTGGTCTGCCGAATAACTAAACAGTCGTTTAGATAGATAGAATAGTGCGGATGCCATCTTTCTAAACTAATGCCAAATAACAGGAAATCCTTAAGGAACACGTTACGTTTGAATGTTGATACTCGCTCTCGTAACGATGAAGTTAAATTATAAGCGATGCAAGTTACTGGAAGAGTATTGTAACAAATAGAAAAAAAATAAATAAAAAATAAAAAGTAGTAGAAAAACAATTTCAATTGTTTGTATTGTACAAAAAAAGATTAAAGAAAAACAAAAATAATTCCATTACAATTTTTTAGTATTCACAACTCAAACAATCGCTAAAAGTTTTCTTGTTTTTAATTATTTTTTTTTTACGTTCTTTTTTTCGTTGAAATTGCATTGAACGCAAATGCCTTCATACAGGGGATACTAAATAAATGATAATTTAATATGAAAATTATTTTCTGTAAGACTTTCGAATTATAAACAATAAAGCTCAATGCGGGTCTCTACTACATAAGATAAAATGTCCTTATCGTTGCATTTGAGCGAAATATTATTTCAATTCAAAAAGTCTATTAGGTTGCAAGAGAGTGATGCTTTAGAAGCTGTCAGCACCCAGGTGGCTTAGTCGTATTTCCCATGGAACAGAAACTGTTGTAGTATTTCTCCTTTCTCCTTATACAAAAACAGTTTCTACAATAGCCGTAATCTGGGTAGTCCATTTGCTCGAAATCATGTACATCCAACCATACAGTGTCCTGTGATTATAACCGTATAATAAATTCCGAGTTCATTTCATACAAGTGTAGTGAAAATTCTCATCTTAATCATTTTAGTTTTCTTATCGAGGGTTTACTGTTACTGTTTTATGAGCAAAGCTAATAGTTGTTGCAGTAACAAAAACTGCAACTAAAAGAAAATGGCTAAAGCAGATGGTACTTCATTTTGTAACATGATTTTTTTATGATGGCGTTTATTTGCTGCAGCGATAAACATAATTGCACTTCCATTAGACACGATTAGTTTCAATTGATGGTCAGATACGCGATATGAATAAATATTTGAAACAACTGGAACTGGAAAAATTTAAATTGTTTAAAGTTTCGACAAATAATCAGAAATTAAATAAAATGAAGCGATATGAAATGAAACTGGTTTCCTATTGATTTAAATGCTGTTGCCATGGAAAACCCTTAAAAATTTTTCCTTTTTTTTGTAATCTTAACTTTGTTAAAAGAAACACAATCTAACACAATCACTTGCAGTCTTTTCACTTTATGATGTTCTTCTATAATTTTCCGTCATTTAACATCAACACGCCAGGAGACACTTTCAATTAAAAGCAGAAAATGAAAAGAACATCACTGTGCTATATCGTTGAGTGATATTTTCTTAACATTTCCGTCAAGAAATGAAAATATCAATGAAAATTGTGTTTCGAAAAATGTGTCATATTTCAATGAACACATATACTGTAACTAATAGTGCAATAACAAAACTTTGTGAATTTTCCAACAATTTTCGTGTTTTCTTCTCTTTTCTAATTTGTTGCTTGTCACTGTTAACGTGGGAAAAAAAAGCAAAATAGATGATAATATCGTCAAAATTGTCGATAAAATCATGGGACATTTGCACATACTTATGGCGATGTGCTATCAAAGCTGTTCCATCCGTGGTAAACAAAAAAAAGGGGGGGGGCAACTTAATTTACAGCCAACAAAATATTGTTAGTTGTAGTATTTAGCTGAGGTCACTAGTTCAAAATTACAGTACAAAATTTATAAAAAATTATACAAAATTTATACAAAAATTTATAAAAATTTAATTTAAATCTGGTTGTTTAACGCGTAACAGTTCTATATTAACTTTAACTAACATTATTTCTTAGAGTGTATGGACATTAACTACAACTATTATTCGCATGTAACTGTAATGTGGAAACATACAGAGAACAGTGTATCTTTGTTATTGTACTTTATAAACGAACTGTAAATGTTTTGACGTTTGTACGTTATGCTACCTAATGTTGTATTGTTAGCATTTCAGTCATGGTTAGCATTTTTTTTTGCATTCATATTTTTTATGTTCTTTTCCTCTTGCCAGTACACTAAAGTTCGTTTTCATTGTAATTTGTTTATAAAACGAATAAACAGTGATGAATAAGATGAAACTGTAATAGTTAACTTTTTTTACTTGCTACGCGATGTGCCTTATCTTTTAGCAATTTAAGTACATCGAAGAAGAAAAAAGTTATTGTAAATAAATTTTATATTCTGTTTGACCTTATATAGGTTTGAAGTTGTCAAATTTGAATTACACAGAGGCTTCACTTAAAAGCACAACTCCCTTAAATTAACTTGAACAATAGCGTGAAAATTTATTGAATCCAGCAATTGAATAAGAAGTGATAACTGATTTTAACTTTCAATACCGAACGAAATGATAGGAATATATGATGAAATTGAGACCAACATTAGCATATAAGTTGAGTAAGTTATAGAAACCAGTAGTATTAATCAGACTTTTCAAATGAATGCGTTGAATAAAAAAAAAGAGTAGAAAATAGAAAACAGCATGATCTGAATAATGTTTGTTTGATGCATTGAGTTCTCACAATTTCTGCATTTTGTTTCTTCCTGTTGTAAACCTTCTTTAATATATTTTGTAAGGTCTTGACTTATATTCTAAAAAATGATTCTACAATTTACATAATTGTTGAAAAGAAGAAAGCATGTATACTTTTTACTTACACTGTATATAATCATGCGTTCGTATATAAAAGTCTGTCATGGTTGGTAATATTTTTATCTCAATTTTCATATTTGGTTGTATAAGCAAACAAATGAAAAAAATATAAGCGCATGAATGAAATAATGAATTTATGAATTACAATTCATGTCTGAGTAACGGAATTCACATTAACACTAAAGCTGATGCCAACATTAGAAACATTTGTTATTGTCATGATATCCTTTTTTTATGAACTAAAAACAAAACATAGCAGAATTGTGCTGTCATTTAACACTTTCAGTACCTGTTGGCACTCAAACAGTTTCCGTTTTTTTTTTCATAATCACTGGAAAGTCTGCCAAATCATAGTAGTTTGTAATCATTTTTGTTTGTCATAATTAAAATGACATGCAAAAGTTCCCAGTAATAATTTTTTAACATATAAATTATGTTCAGTCAGCAACTATGTACTTATAAGCACTGTAAATTGATCAATAACGCTTCTGAGAAGGAAATTTATTCCTTTGGAAACAAATCATGCTTAAAGTTATCATAGTAGTACTACTTATACAAATTTGTATTAAAGCTGTCTTTTGATACTTTGTTGTCTGGTAAAAATCTATTAATTTTTGGTTGCTAACTTTTATTTCTTAACCTAAAATTTTCCTTCACACAAATACGCCCAATTACTGGGGATTTGTATTGTACCTCTTTAGTTGTCGTCTCTATATGAAAATTGATGACTTGATGCATGAATGTAATTAAACAATTTCTTCAAATGCAAACATAATGATACCTAGCTTAACATTTCATACGTGTACTTTAATATAACTGTCAAGCATGTCATTGCCTTTTAGAGAGAAGAGAAATTTTAAATATTAAAATAAATTTGCTGTAATAATGGTAAATAATTATTCTTTTTCATTTAAACGAGATATTAAAAGAAATTTGAATATTCACTTAAATTTCCTTGAGGCAATGTACTATAATTTATTATAATTTCTTATTTTCAATGATTAACACACTTGGCCTCGTTACTTTTGAAAGAAAAGGCAAACAAAAAAGGATTTCTTATAAATGATTCCACCATAAAAAGGTGGATTTCTTATAAATGATTCCACCATAAAAAGGTTTTCTTTTGTTTTTACCTCGGAAAGTGAGAAATGGAAAGAAAAAGAAAAATAATGAAAAGGTATTTTTAAGTAAATCTTGTCAGGTGTCTTACGATGCACACCTCTGGCGTACTAATTAACTTTTTCAGCACTTGAAAATGTACAAAATAAATGCTGGTAATAAAAAAAAAACTGTTCAACTTTAATATGATAATAGACTAAGAAAGTTAATATGAATGTGAATAGATGATATAAAATTTATTTTCTTTAAGAATAAACATTTCAATTTCAACATTTTTAAGGTTATGTAAACATAAAACATTAAATCTGTTTGGTGGTGTTCTTACAGACGTGAATGTTTATAATTTAAAAACGAATGTTTTATTTCTAGGACGCTGAAATTTAAACTATTGTCAGTATATTTAAAAAAGAAAAATATTTTAAATTCTTTACATTTTTTAGTTCTTCGCTTCAATTCATGCATTTTAAATGTTAAACGGTATAAAATCAAATTTTCCCTTAGGGAATTGCCACATTGAGCTTTATCCGTCTGAATTTCGATAAATAAACAACTAAATTTCTTATTAAAAAAAGGAACAAAATAAACACATATCTACTGCTTTATTTTTTTTATAAAATCTTATAGATTAAATGAACGTAAAAAAGTAAAAATAAGAATTTCTCTTTATTTCTATTTCAAGTGTTTAAGTAGAAAAAAAATAAAATAAAAACAGTTGAACAGTTGAAACAGTCAAAAGTGACCGTAGTATCCATAGTAATATTATATAATGTGCTCAATAGCTTCTTTAATACAGTAGAATACCAAAAATATAAATTGTAAAGAGAAATTCATTATGCTTCCACCAACTAATAATCTTTATAAGTGGGGTTAGAAAAGAAAATTGTTTGTAAAACTATTGAAATTGTGTTTATACTTTTGATAATCTGACTAATAAATCGTCATCAATTGTGACT
>QOCX01006745.1:0-10740 GCA_005959815.1 Sarcophaga bullata
AACATATGACCACAGTATATTGTCCAATAGAAACAAAAAATCATTTTATTTTCCCAATATTTGACAACGATATGTAGTTCTGCACAAAACAGAACAATTGTAACCAAAAAAAGTATTGATTTTGATGAAGATGGGATAGGTAGACATGAAGTTGTATAAAAGGTGTGTGATATTTTTGAGAGCAGATCATAAATTAAAACTTCATTATAAAAAACAGTGTAGAACTTAAATTAAAACTTTATTATAAAAAAAGAGCTAACAGTCACCTGAAAAAGTATGTCAGTTTAACGGAATGCGGTGTGATAATAGTACATAATAATCCAACTTAATGTTATTTTGAGCCATTCCAACCCCTCATAAAAAACACCAAAAATATTATATGAACAGGGCTCTTATAAAACTATTTTGAAAGTTAAAGCTTACAAAAGACAAGATATTCAGGTGTCCGAAATTATGCTTCTCGCAACTTTGCCGCTGTAACTAATAACTCTTTAGTTTGCATTACAAATTATCTATCAATGACGGAATTTACAATTCAATAAACCGATTTCAGAAACTTTCATGGCAGTTTCCTGTCATTATTCACGCCTTAGAAAACAGTAACGAAAACAACAAAGCAATATTTTCTTTCCTCAAATTGTGTTTATATTCAATATTAGTTTGTTGTATTTTAGTAAATTTGGAGATTCGACATATATTATTAATCTGATTCTTTTACAAATCGAATGCTTACACGTGTTATGAACTTTATATCTGGCAATACTAGACACTCACATAGGACATGCGTTTTTTCGCTGCTATGCTTTCAACATGCAGAATTCACCCAGAATCTAATTCCTTACGTAGAATGACACAAAATTTGGAAATAACCCTTCAAGTTAGGATTACGACCTAGCTTCTCAAGCCGCTTATGCTGTTATGTTACATTTTACTACTGAGTGCGGGGATTTACAACTTAAAGTCGCCTGCAAATGACCAGTTTTTCATGGAAAGTTTTTGCCAGAAATCTGCTAAAAGAAAGTTGCCGAAGAAATATTTTGATACTTCGTTTCGACCGAGATATATTGCCCCATGTAATATCTTGGCCTACTGTTAAATAGCCAATGTACAACTATACTATGGTGACCTCTGCGAAAGCAATAAATTGAAACATTGTTTGTATTTCTTATCCTTTGCTGGCAGCCAGGTCATGTGTATATAGACGGTAAAAGCAGAGATATAAGCTTGTAAGAAGGAGAGCTTGCAACCGCTGATGGTCTGAAAACGGACGTGAGGACAAGTATACTCTAAAAGGGACGAAATGGAACCTGTTGTCGAACCAAATATCGGTTTGCGACATCATAAACTTTGCTGCGCAATTACAGACCGTCAGACTATTCAGTTAAAAACTAAGATGTTAAACGCTTTTGAATAGGCCACGTAAGTTCTTAAAAAACACTTTTTCATTATTTGGATAGCCTGGAACCCAGCTGAAAATGAATCGCCAGAATGCATTGTGGAAACATATTAGGCATTAATGCAAAGCAGGAGCTATTTATTATTTTGAAGCCCCGTGTCTAGCAAATAGTGTGTTGGCTTATTAGACGAAAGGCCAGGTGTTCAAATCTCCGGTCGGACATCAAAACGAAATATGAAAAAATATTTCTTCGGCATTTCCTCTCAGCAGATTTCTGGCAAAAATTCTGAAAGTAAATAAAATTGCCATGAAAAGTTTCTCAAACAATCTTGTCGTTCGGAATCGGCTTAAACTGTAGTTCCGGCACTCATATATTAAATTAACACACTTAACATAAGTGGGGTGAGTAAGCTAGGCCGTAATCCTGACTAAGGGATTGTAATGGCCAACTTATATATGTTATGTATGTATGTAGAAGCTTTTTATTTAGAAATGCTTATTAAGCGAAGGCGTTCTGAGCAATCTATTGTCGCTTAATGTCTGTCTTAAATATGTAAATATTTTTGTTTACTTTATTTTGTTTTTTGTTTTTGTTTTCGAAATCCTATGTACAAGAAATATTTCTTAAAGAAATCACTGGCAAACAGGTGTTTCTTTCAGTAAATTTGTTGTTGTTGTTTTGTTGTTGCTTAATAATTAAGTTATATAAAAAGAGAACAATTTACAATTATAAATATGTTTTGTACTTAAAATAAATTAATAACAAATGAATTTATTCTTTATTTTAATTCATTAATTTGTCTGTTTGTTTGTTTGTTTGTCTGCTTGTTTGACCGTATCAAACTGTTTGTTCAATTCAATTGAATGGTTTTTTCCTCTTTCTTTATTTTACTACAACTCAGTTATGCATATTTCAGATATTTATTTTACATAAATTAAGTACTGTTATTTGTATGTCAGTTTGTATGTCTTTTTCAGTTTTTTGATTCTTTGTATGTGTATGAAGTTGTTAAATATTTATTTATTAATTATTTATTATTTTAGTAGAAATTCATGTTTAGTAGAATAATATTTGTTGTAAATTCTATTGGATTTTTGTTTCATCATCTTATTCCATCTTTTTTTTTTTTTTTTTTTTTTTTGTTATGATTTTCATTATAATATTTACTTACTCACACCTAATCGAGTTCTTAAACAAGACGAAAACATATAATTTTAATAACATTTCATATTATATACAGTTTTTTGTTGTAGTTTTTTTTTTTATTATTATTATTTATTTAAACTTATTTTGTTTTATTTTATTTTGTTTTCTGTTTCTTTTTTATTTTTTGTTTTTTTTATTCATGTAGGTTAGACAAAACACTAGTGTTTCATTTAAATAAGGACAGGCTCGCTAGAGTGAGTATTTCAAAAGATTTAGTTCATTTGACTATGAAGCTTCCACATTAGAAACTCTCAAATGGAAAAATACTAAATTTACAGCAAATACTATACCCGTCCAGCGAGATATGCCAAAACAGTTTGAGTAGCAGATATTTTCAACAAAACGTAATATGGACAGTTACTCAGCAAATTTATCTAAAAAAATTTCTTCCTATTTAAGTCAAAGGACTTCAACTTCAATGTACAAACAAAATTTGACGAAAGAAATTTATCACATGCGTATGATGAATATTAATTCAGTAAAGTTCGAAAGTGTTACATATTAGTATACGCATTGGTGGCATGTATGTTTAGTGTATACTTTAAGGGTTGTACTAAGGTTTTTCTGCACTGATGGTTTTTCTGGACAATAGAAGCAAAAAAAAATATTAAATAAACGTCCATATCAATCCTTAGTAATTTGTTTGTTTAATAAATATTTTAAAATAACAGAAGAAGATATGATAAGATGAAGTAATTAAGAAGGTAATTATGATATGGGAAATGAAGACATGGACTTAAAAATACCAAGGCTTTGCCAGCTAAAGCCAATGATTAGAGTTATAGTGTCATTACCATCACTATATTTGATTATCTATATCGTTGTGGGCTTCCTGGACGTTGAGGACATGGTCAAACCACAGATCAGACATCTCGAACAAAACTAAATACGACAAAAACTGTTTCTTCAGTGACTTTTCTCAGCAGATTTCTGGGAAAAGCTCTGAATTAAAATAAAAAATTGTCATGGAGAGTTGATCAAAAATCTATCGTTCGGAATCGACTTTAAACTGTAGATTCCCCAAATCATGTATAAAATTAACCCAACAAATATAATAGGTGTGAGAAGCTAACATTCGGCTGAAGGTTCTAATGAATAATTATATCTGCATGTGTGTATGTATGGACAATTAAAAATCTGCAAATTTATAGTGAACAACACACTATTTAGTGCGGTTTTAAGGCCATCTGAATCATTGCTCTGTCGTTCTTTCAAATATGCTCCACAGAAGGGATTATGCATCAGCTTATTAACACGAAGGGCACTGGAAGGTCTTTAAGTACACTTGTTTAGAATGGGAATTCCAATTAATCCCAATGTTTAGAATATAATGATCCTTAAAATGAATATTCAGAATATATTCTTTGAGGCACTAATGCATCAAAGGAAGGAAACATTGGAAACATATCACAAGGCACTGAGTAACATGCTGAATTCTTTAAGAACAATTTGATTGGAAGAGACATTACATACATAGGACAGATCGTATGGTCGTAGTAACATGAACATTGGAAGAGATATTAGAGACATAAGACAGATAGTATGCTCATAGCATAATGGCATCTCTTCGCGATAATAATACTAAAAATACACGCCACATGGTAGCTTAATTTTGAGCGGTGAGTTTCATAAACAATTGAGTTCAATTTTGAAAGATCTTACAGTTTGACTCCACTTGTTTGTGGGGTCTCTTTTACGTAAGCACAAACCAACTACAGTTACAGCTTTGGAAGAAAACTTTAGATTTGCTTTGAAGAGATCATAGCCGAAATTGTAAAAAAAATATGCCTAAAGAACTGCAGACAGGCAACATGCACACAATATGAGAGTGTGTGTTAATTTTATCCATGATTGGTAGGATCTTCAGTTTTAAGTGGATTCCGAATAATAAATTTTACAGCTTTTTCCCTCAGAGTTTTTGCCATAAATCTGCTGAGAGAAAGCCGATGACGAAATATTTTTTCATGTTTCGTTTTGTTCGAGATGTCTGAAGTGGGGATTTGAACCACGAACTCACGTCCAATAAGCGAACACACTACCTACTGGACAACGGCGAATTCAGTTTGCATGATTAGAGTTTCTCTATATTTGTTTAAAGTCGAAGCTCAGGACAGAGGCTCTGGAAATCTAATTGATAAGACAGCTTTATGGCTTACTGCTGCTGATAGTTCTTTTATAGCAGAAATTGCCAGCGATATGGGGACAGAATGCGGATTAGGTTAATGTCTTCATGGACTTGCTAAAGGACTAAAATTGTTTGCCCAATATAAGCAAAATAATCAATTTTTGATCTCTTAGAAAATTGTTACAGGCATCACAGTTATTTTGACCTCAAGACCTAGTTTACTTCTTCCTTTACCTAACCGTAGTACTTAATCCACATAAAATCTCTGGCGACTGGCTATATAGAAATGAACAAAGTGTACGATATTTACTTGGGCTGTGTATGTAAGTATGTTTTTTTCATATTTTTTCTTTACTCTTTTTCTTGTCCTTCTTTTGTGTTTGTGGTTTGTTTTTTTTGCGGTTGTATATGTATATTGGTATATTTGTGTTGTATATATATGTTGTATATATATATAATTAAGTATCTGTCGAGTATTATTTAGGCATTAAAAAATATATTTAAAAATCTGATATTTATTTTAATATTTACAATATTGAATTTTTTATGTTTTTTATGTAGTTTACGTTCAAGGTTTTCCAACCACAATTTTTCGTTTTTTTTTTTTTCATATAACATTCACGATACCCATCTCTGGCATTTCTGGTTGTTCTTTTTTTTTTTAATTTATTTTCATTTCATATGGTTGTGGGTGTTGTTTTTAAATTTGCTCCAGCTATGTTTTGTTGTTTACTTGTTTTTTTAAATTGTTAATAATTTGTTTTGTTGCTTTTGTGTTGTTGTTGTATTTTTAATGGTTATGTATTTGGCAATTGAAGATCTAACGATCTATACTCGTACCCGCCGCAATAAAACAACTGTATGGGATTTCGTATCAAAGTAATACTGTCGTTGTCGTGTTGTTGTGTTGTTGTTGCTGTTGTTGTTGTTGCTGTTCCTTTTGTTGCCGCTGATGACATTGTGCTAGTAACTGTATTAAATGCTGCTGTCTATACTGTTTACCATGCTGTTGCTGTTGCTGCTGTTGTTGTGCTGGTTTATGTTGCTGTTTATTATTTGGCAATTTAATGGTCCCTTTGCGCCAACGTATACACTGTCTTAGATTACATTTTTGCTGTTGCTGTTGTAGCCACAATAATATAAATGCCCAACAGTAATCCATGAAAGCATACGGTGAGGCATACAGATGTGTGGTGCCACCATGATGCATAGCCGCAGGATGTTCACCTTAAACGTAAAAGAAAAATTATTTCAAAGCTTTAGCAAACAAAAGTAAACAAATTTCAAATTTTGTTTTGAATACAATATTAATTATACTCAAATATTTACAACAATTTATTTGAAGGCATGATATTTTTCTTTTTTTTTATAAAACATAATGGTAGGGTGACAGAATAAATCAAAAAAAAAATTTTTTTTTTCTTAAAGTAAAGTTGCCATTATTAAGTTCAAATAGTTGAGACTTTTAAATTTCATCTCCATTTTGTTTATATTTCAAAGAAATTACAAATACAAGTCAATTATTAAGAGATGAGTAGCTTTGATCATATGCTCGTTGTAATGTAACAGCCAGAGTCTTTAGCTGTAATCGAATCTACGAATCACACGCTAATAGTCTCCCTGAAGACTAAATTTCCTTCATAATTTTCATTCGTTAGCTAAAAACGTAAGTCACTTGAATTTTACCAACAAAACAAACAAATATAAAAAGAAAAACTGTTTCACCATCATACATAATCAGGTTGAATATCGAAATTGTTTACCAAACAAACCCTTCATAAATCGGGGTAAATTGGATAAAAATAGAAAAATGTACTGGATAAGTACAAATTTTCACTACGGTCGGGCATTGTTTGGGAACGTTAACCTATATAAATCGGACAAAATCGTATAAAAATTAAAACTCTGGATGAAATGGATCTAGTAAAGTCTATAGCCCTGATATTCAGGATATCAAAACAGTTTTTTGTCACGACAAAAACAATACGTTCTATCGGAGATATTGTTTTTGAATCTAATATATGGGCTGGAGCTAACAAAAAGTTAAAGTGATTGATCAAAAAAATCATACCATAGACCAAACAAGTCATGGACCAAAAAAATGCAAGTTATCGACACAAGAAATGAAAGCAATCCATAAAAAAACCAAGTCATCCACATGAAGATTGCAATGCAACAATTTTGCCTACTTTGTATATGAAACTGTTTGTTGCTCTTTTGAAGAAAACTATTTACATTGTCATCCATATCTCCTTTTTCAATTAAGGGCCGACAATAAAGAAGTCTGTTAAGGAATTTTGATACCTTGGCTCTACAAGCGTATATTTTCCCCATAATCCCATTTTTTAATCTATTAGAACGCATATATGTGGAGCAGTTTTTGTTTTCTCATTTGCAACAAGCTTAGCTTCTTCGTCTATCTCACCAGTCCAAATTACGCCTGACAATAACTGACAGAAACCAGTTTCTGAATCCTTGATAGCATAACTATCTAACCAACTGGGTCTGAAAGCCATCAATTTTTTAAATTTTATCGAATTTTGTCTGATTCATGGCAGGAATTTTTGATGAAAAATACGTGATTTTTTAACTTTTTTGTATTTTTGCAGAAACAACGGCTACAATACCCGGTTATTGTTCAAGTTATTTCTATATGGGGTGATTCTTCTTAGGATTTTTAATCTCAAAGGTTCACTTTACAATGAAAACTTTGGCTTGGGATCAGTTTTGTTTTACCAACTGAACTAATGTTAATTTTTTGAAAAATATATCTCAAGTTGCTGCAAATACAGTTACTTTGCATAAAACGTTCTGCTGAAGATGTGTGACCTGAGATTTGAATAGTGCCTTCACGTCTAACTTCACACTAACTACCCACATACGGCGGCGGCGGGACGTATTATTATTTGGTTCTCGAGAACGAGGAACGCTTTTTTGTTAAATTTGAAGACAATGTGTCTTACAGAAGTATGTGGAAATGGACCTTATGATGATGAACTCATTACTGTTAATAAATTATTAGCTTTAGTCTCATTCGTTGTCGACAGTATTAAATCAGAATCAGAATCAGTGAATTATCTTCTAATCCTAATAGACACAGAGCACTACATCTGCCTTTACAGCTCTCTATAAAGCTTTTCCTTGCTTTGTTGATGAAAAAGGCACAATATCGTCAGATTGGAGACCATTTTTGTCTATTCAAAACGGCCTTCCAAATGGAATAATTTGTTTAAATGCCTGTCAATATTACTCTACTTTAAGTGTAAAATACAGTGTCAGGAGCAAATTATGCTGTCAATTACACACACAAAAAAAATTTGTTGAAAAAGGGCAACTGAAGACAAATTGAATGGAAAAACTAAATAAAATAACTTGCTTGAGTGGTATAAATATTAAATCTTTTACTTTATAAGCGAAAAATACAAATACAAAACCAATAAAAGATTGAAAAAAAGAGAAAAAAAAAAAAAAAAAAAAAATTAAAACGTCCATAATGAAACTAATTTCAGACACGCAGACAAAAAACATCTACGCAAACAATTGAATATCTTAGACTGTTTCGAACACAAGATACTCGTATATTATCTAACAAAAATTGTTTCCAGAACAGAGCAATTATAACAACAATTTACAAACGTTAGAAAATAACAAATGAGAACAACTTAATAAGTTCTACACTAAGAACTAGAAGACGCGTACAGAAAAATCACTTAAACTTTCGTAATTAAGACGAGTTACTGCTGCTACCACTTCTTTACTGTTTCTTTTTTATTTTCGATTTTTTTCTACTTTATTCGTTATCCGGTTTTGGTAGTTGTTTTTGGCAAAGGCAATTCAATAGTAATATAGTATTGGTTGAGTGTAAAAATAATTTCTTTAGCATGCTATTTGCCAAAACACATAGAGTAACAATGTTGTTGTTTGTTATTCGCATGAAGAATGCCAACTAACACGTTTAGTGTAATTTGTTATGAAGTATCCGTAGTCTAGTAGCTAGTGTGTTGGTTTATTAGACATGAGTTCAACAGCCAGGTCAGACATCTCGCTCAAAACGAAATGTAAAAATAATCTCTTCAGCAGATTTCTGGCAAAAACTTTGAGAGTAAAAATAAATTGCAATGAAAAGTTTCTCAAAATTATGTCATTCGGAGTTCACTTTAAACTCCCAGTTCCACTAAGTGATATGAGAAGCTAGGTTACAATCTAAATGATCAATTGTGTATGTATGTAATCGTTTGTGTCACTTAAAGTTTTTTACTCATCCAACCTGATAGATTAATTTGTGATATCATCATGTTGATTTTGCTAGTTAAGTTAATTAAGTTAACTAATTATGACAAGCATTTGTGACAAATCGCATAAACAACTCATTGTCAAACGCTGTAATAGTTAGATCCGCTAAAGCTAACCAACCACCTAGACATTTTAAAAACAGAAACCCACTGTTTTTGATGTTGGTAGTTTTCCCAGTTTTCACTATTTTCTTTTACTTTATAAGCGGGGTGTCTTCTAATAAGCTTAGGCCCTATAGGATAACGCACGATTGAATCCTTTATTCCAATCTAAATTCTTCCATAATCAACTCTTGCTGACACCCAGTCGTTTGAATTCCATTGCAAATAAAAATCATTCGTATTTAAACAATCATTTGTTATTAAACATGATCAATTGGTATACGTACATACATAATTGACCTTCAATCCCACACCATTATGCTGTGTGTGTTGGTATTATACGTGAATGGCGGGGCATACAGTTTACAGTCACTCGATCGGTAGATTTTAGAGAAACTTTTCATGGCAATTATATTTATTCTCAGAGTTTTTGGCATAAATCTGTGTATATTTTCGTATTTCGTTTTGCTGGAGATGTCTGACCTAGAGTTTGAACCGCGCCTTCAGGTCTAATGAGTCCAAATACAGTGTACTAGACTGCGGGAATTTCAATTGCTATGGTTTCCTCAAATTATATCAAGTTATATGCTGCTTCATCGGAACGTTATATGCTAGTGCCTTGAAATCAATTCAAAAATTTCTGAGCAACTGAGTGAGAAAGACGAAAGTGTTTGTTAACAATTGTTAACAATAGTACGATACCCAGCTCCTTATTTCCTTAGAGCAACGTGGCAATGTACTCTGTGTTTTTCATTGCTTTATTGATGTTCTCAGTACAGTGAAATCTAAACGGATTTTTTTCGATTTTTACGTTTTAGATTGAATAATCGCGCTTAGAAGATTTTTTTGATACCTTTAAACTGAAATATCCAAAACTGTGGTCCACAAATTTATTTTCATTTTGACTTTTATAACTTTTCTCATCCCGTAACGTAAAGTATGTCTGGCTGAATGTATTGTCATGGATGTTCATGCTCAGCCATTGTAGCTAATATAAGTAGCAACAGAAAACCCTACAATAACATCAGCAAAGCAATACTAGTGAAAGCACATACACATACACTGCATCAAGCGGCCATGGACAATCTCCCGTTAAATGATGCGAGTGACTATTAAAATTCGAAATAATTTTTTTGTTGTAATTGTGTACTCCACCCAAACAACTTTGAAATGTTCTTCCCACATTCACGAAGCTCCAAACTAATACAAAGAACAATTTTATGATCGATTACTCTCACATAATTCACTACATACAACTGTGCAAGGATATCAACAACCTAAATTAGGCAGATACTTGAATGTATGCGTAACAAAAAATTAGATTTGACGCATACAACTATGCTCGAGAACTGAAATGATTTTGGATCTTCGATAATAATATAAATACCCATGAAATCAAGAACAGAATCTAGGCAGCAATTGTTACAACAACAAGTTTTATTGTTACTACAGTAAACACTATTTACATTTAAATTAAAAATTCCAGAAATTTTTTCTATGTTTGTTTGGTCTAACTAAACTCAGATAAAAAAAAAGATGGAATAGAGGAACAAAACACACATGTATGTCCCTCAATAACAAGTGATAACTCCAATAAAAAACGACGCCCAAGAACACG
>QOCX01006746.1:0-10960 GCA_005959815.1 Sarcophaga bullata
TTTTTAATAAATGACAGAACAGAGAGGTGGCAATCTTTAACATCGAAATTACGAAAACAGAATCTAGTTTGGATGCTATAGTCCGGTATTGACTCATAGTATTCCAATGTTCAAATTGCAATGTCAATCTCTATTAGAGGAATGCCTTAACTTTTCACTCCATCAAATGTGTAATAAGGCCCCTTAATATTGCAAGCTTGTCATACGTTCTAGTAGTTGTTTAATATTCTGCTTTTGTTTGCAACATTTAAACGAAAAACACGTTTTCAATCAGCGCTTAAGATTGACAAAAAATAGTCAAATTTTATATTAGAATTGCAAAATACGGGAAATAAAAAAATTCGCATAAAATTTTATCATCTTTCGATGAAGTCGTCATCTCACCTTCTGGCAAATTCTCTAGCTGCCAGGCAAGGTAAAGTACAACTCAAACCAATGCCAATAGCAATTAAATGGTATCCTGTGTGGGCAAGTGTTGTCAATGTCTTCATTGCAAAAACAGATGAAAAACACGGTTGGATCAATGCGTAGTACCTTGAGCTTCTCCATGGGTTCCGAAATACTCGAGCTGCTGTCACAAAAAGTCCCTTTAAGGAGTGTTGTATCTCTAAATTGCTCATTTTCCCAAAGTCATAAGGTTTATAGGTTCTGTTCAGGGTACTGTTAATGACGTAATATCCCCTTCTGTTAGGTGGTACTACTAATGTATTGCATGCCACACATATGTGCATGCGTAGCGTACACAGGATCTCTCTAAATGCGGTCGCAAAAAGGGCTCTTTCCTCTCTCGTTGGCCATCAGAACTGTGTTGTCCCCAGAACCTTGACAGTTAGTGCATACCTAAGACCATTCCATCATGGATTTATTGAAACTATCATTTTAATTTTTTTTATTCATTTGGTCTACTGGATTTTATTTTTCATATGAAAGGCTAAGCCCTAGAGTACTTTTTGTATATTTTAAGGTGGGACAACAAAAACATTTTAAATAAAATATTCAATGGAAATACAAAATCCAGTCAATAAAATAAATAAAAAAAAAACCGTTACCACAAGAGCCAATGGCCAAAAAACAAAAACAACAACCATAACAATCGAAATAAATTCACAACAATTCTGATAAAACAAGTGAAACAAACCATTGAGTCGGGAAAAGATTTTTGCCCCCACGCTGTTTGAAATACCAGCCCTAGTGGCTTAGGGGTTTTTGTTCTCAATAGTAAAAGCATGGAGTATTGATTGGGGTATAGCTACCTCCAGGCTAAGATTGGTTAAGTTTTTATTGCCGGTTTTAAATGAAAATGAATACGAGGTATTCGTTGCAACAATTTTTCCATTGTAAATATTTCAGAGGGCAATAAGACCATTCATATGGTTGGTACTCTACATTATGCGCTTGCATCGTGACAAATTATTATGACCATATAGCTGTGAGTGTATCAACCGTCAAGTAATTACTTCAACAACTACGCTTAGCGTGATCTTTTATTGTCTGAGCAGCTGGTTGTGCTCTACTGTTTTTCGCTCTGTGTAGCGGCAACAACAACAAAAAAATCTCTACATTCGTGTTTAAATCCTCTCCCTAGCTTCGTTTTATTCTATCGTTTATTATTTCCATGTTTGGGACTATTAGAGCTGCGCTTTCCGAATTTTATTTTCGCAGGGATGTACATGTATTTCTCAAGATCTCAACGAATTCTAGTCTATCCTTGTTTTCTTTTAATAGGAGGCATTGCTCAGATTCATCTTTCATAGTTCCATAATGAAATATTCTCGCGAGTATCTTCTACTCGAAAGATGTGCTCAATTAAGCTGCAATAGCAGATGCATTAGACAGTTCACAGCAATACCTTTTGACATTTAGGGCGGAATACTCGAAGATTCGGTTCTTAAGGGGTTAAATCGAAGATACTGTAGTATGGAACTGTGTGGAGAAGCTGTATTGGCTAAGGTTACTCTCTGCTGGGCCACAGGTCATGTGGGAATTGTCAGCAATGAACAAGCAGTTGATCTTGAGAGAAGAGTACTTTCAACACCCTTAATGAGACCCAAACCCTTCTGTGGAATAGCACTGTGTGCTTGGAAAAGTATACTCAACGAAAGACAATATAAAGAGAGCAAAAGCCTCTTCCTCTTTGTTTTTATTTTGTTTTCTATTTGTTTAGCCTCTGTAAGTAAGATACCATTTTCTCAAATGGAAATCCTTTGATGCCTTCACTTTATATTTCATTTCACTTTTTAAGCTTTAAAATTGAGAGAGAAAAGAATACAGAAAACTTTTCTTTTGAAATTTTATAACGAGAGGTGTCATGTAAACACCCAGCAATTATTTGAATATAAAATATGTTACAAGCTTTACATTCGTATTTGTCTGTTTAAAATGTAAGATTTTTAAAAATCCTCTAAACTGAGAATTCTAAATGAATAGAAACATTGTTGTTTCCATAGCCTTTATAATTTCCAGCCTTCAGTTAACAACGCTTACAAAGAAACTTCGTTTCAATATGCATGAATTTGAAAACATTAAAATGGATTGGAAAAATGAATAAATTCAATACAAAATATTTACTGTAACAGCACTTATTGATGTCAAGACACAGGTTTAAATGGATGTGATTGATTGATTTGATTGAATAGTAATTTAAAGGTAAAAAGTACTCCAGATATTAAGGGATATTCATTTTGAGATACTACGAGGGATAGAAATGTTATAAGAGCACATAGAAATAGACGTGATTTTCTCTAAAATATTCATTCTTTAATAAAAAATCTATGATTTATAGTAGCCANNNNATCTTGTCTAAAACGAAACAAATACAGTTTTGATCGGTTAAAAGCAATGATCCCTTTGTAAATTATACTACCCAAAAGGGCTTCTATTGTGAAGCAATTTATTCATTAATTTTCGTCTACAAAATATCGATAGGCAAAGGGTCATTACAAGCTTTTTTTTAGCTGGATTACAACCTAGTTTCTCATACCACTCATGTGGTTGTGTTAATTTCTCAAATGAATGGTGGGACCTACAGTTTAATGTCGATTCTAAAAGGCAGATTAGAAAAACTTTTGATGGTAATTTTGTTTTAGAGTTTTTGCCTGGAAAACTGCTGGGGAGAAGTCGTCGAAACAAATATCTTTTCATATTTCGTTTTGTTCAAGATAGCTGATACGATGTTCAACTATTGGCTCGCCGCTAATAAGGCACTAGTAGAGTACGATGACTTATATACGTGCAAGGCAGAATGAGAGCCCATAATGTTCTTGGTTCCATCTTACAGCCACCATGCTATGGCGCTGTTTCCAGAATTGTCAATTCTGAAATTCCCTCAGGAATTTGTCTCACAAAAATCTAATGGCCTTGAGTATAAATATTTAAGCAATGCACAAAATTGTATGCACAATGTTAAACACTTTAAAAAGATCTACTTTTTTGCTGCAAAAAACAAATGACTCAAGTATTAAAGCGACAATGAAAAACGAAATAAAAATTATAGTCGGTCATAGACACTATGAAAGAACCCTACCCAGTAAATTTTACAATTTAAAATTTTTATAAACCCAGTTGAATAGAGTCAGCAGTGCATCTAGAACTTATTTTTCTATCAAATATACTGTTATAACGGTAATATTCTTCCTTAGGGCTGAAGTGTAAGTGTTGAACTGTTAAAAAAGAAAAAAAAATGGAGGAAAGAAATATGAATAAAAATTATGAAAAATTTACTTCAAAAACAAAGAAAAAAAAAGTACGTGTTACTTGCATTATTATGAGCATTTCTCTTTTTTACATTTCTCAACTTCAACTTGTTTATTCATTCATGCCTTTAGAGTATATTACACAGTCCCTGGTTTTTTCTTTTTCTTTCATTCATTCTTTAAATAAAAGTTATTACCCCTGCTGAACAGCAAACAAACTGGAAAGTAAGTAATCAAAAGTAGTCAAGTGTAACAGAGTTATTAAACAATTTCTGTTTCATTGTAACAGTAACAAAGTACCCTATCAATCAATATTAAAAATGTACATTTTTTTTCGAAAAATTCTACACATTGAAATAATTTATAAATTATAAATTAAAAGGTTTTGTTATCGAGAAATTTTCTATAAAAAAAAGAGTATTCGATCCTCAAAAATTTCATAAGAATTTTTTTTGTTGAAAATTATGTTATCGGAATTTTGGGAAAACTTTGTTATTGAAATTTAGAAAATTTTGTAATCGAATCTTAGAAAATTTTCTTATCGAATAATTTTCTATAAAAAAGACAATTTTAATAAAAAAAAACTCAAAAGAGCTTCTTTTTCTTTTTTAGAAAATTTTGTTATCGAATTTTAAAAAATTTTGCTATCGAGTTTTAGAAAAATTTTGTATCGAATCTTAGAAAATTTTCTTATCGAACAATTTTCTAAAAAAAAAAACAATTTTTAAATAAAAAAAAAACTCAAAAGAGCTTTTTTTGAGAAGATTTGTTATCGAATTTTAAAATATCTTGTTATCTGAGTTTAAAAAATATTGTTATCGGACTTGTATTTGGTATCGAATTTAAAAAATTTCATTTATTTATCTTAGAAAACTTTATTTATTAATTCTAAAAAATTTTTGTTATCGAACAATTTTTTTATAAAAAATGAGTTTTTAATAAGAAATTCAAATATTTTTTTTTAGAATATTTTTTATCGAATTTTAGAAAATTTTGTTATCGGATTTTAGAATTTTTTTTTATGAATTTTGGAAAATTTTTTGTTATCGAAAATTTTCTATAAAAAAGGAGTGACTTTTAATAAAAAATTCAAAAGTATTTTTTTAGAAAATTTTGTAATCGAATTTCAGAAAATTTTGTTATCGGAATTAAGAAAAATTTTGTTATCGGAAATTTAGATAATTTGTTAATAAATTTTGAAAATATTTTATCGGAATTAAGAAAATGTTGTTATCCAATTTTTGAAATTTTTCTATTGAATTCGAATTTTGGAAAATTTTGTTATCGAATTATCGAAATTTTAGTTATCGAATTTTAGAAAATTTTGTTATCGAATCTTATAAACTTAGTTATCGGCTCCAGGGCTTATTTTCTTTAATCAAAAATAAGGTTTATTTCTCACTCTGTGCTTACATCAGCCAACATGCAAAATGGTCACATATGGAGCTTGGCGAGACCAAAATGAATGTGAAAAATCTATCATTGCATGTGGAATACGTTAGTGTTTCTTGGTGTGCATTATGGTCTTAAAGGTAGATATATACCGTGACTATAACCATGTAACAAACAAGGTTTTTGATGTCCATGTCTTAACTATGACTAAAACGATCATACAAATTCATTGAATTTTTTTGTGCAGCCAAGTCGTAAATATAAGAGTATAATTCCCTACCCTTGAACGCAAAATGTGCTGGAAAACTATTCCAAAACAATCGATGGGTCGGCTGCTTAAATTCCAATCGTATCTGTAACATTCTTCAAATTACTTTGTAATTTCTTTAAAACTCATCAAGCTCTTAGAAGAGCTTTGCTTGATTTAGGTGTTGTTAAGCCCAAATGCTTTCTTTTTTTTTAAGGACCCACTTTATCGAACTTTAAATAAAATATTCCAATAAATTTTTATCCTTAAATTAAATCCTTAGTAAGTACTTTAAGAAGTTTAAGAATCAGTTTGATTACACAATCAATCTATTTTGTGGACAAAATAGAAAACATGTCATTTGGGAAAACATCAAAACAAATGACAAAACAAATAGGAAATGATAGACATACAGGCGGAAGGATAATAATCTACGATATTACTTAAGAGAACAAACATAAGCAAAAACAATATGACTAATCGTTAAACAAATCTGAAACAAAAATCCAGAAAAAAATATCGATTTCTACATACAACTAAGAACGGACTGATTAAAAATCCCTGCATACACATACGCACTCACATACAAAAGAAAATAAACGTTACCAACCAATTAATAGAACTGAAATGTTTGAAATACAAAATTAACAGCACCACCACCACTACTCTGTACTCTGTTTCTAAAACAATACAAGAAAGTCAAGCATTCATTACATACTCACACCGCAGGAGGATAACAACACTTCAATAAGTAACCGTAACTGAGACCAAAAAAGGAAAGAAAAGCTTTAAAGAAGAGCAAAAAAAGAAAAAGACGTTCAAACCATGCGCGTGTGAAAATGTCATTCAACTCAAATGAAAAATAAAGGGGGAAAAACATGAAAAACTAAAAGAAAAGTGGTGGGAAATAGAGAAATTAATGTAAAAAAGAAAAAGAGAAATAAAATGAAAAACCCAGAATCATTAGCAGCATGCGGTTGTTGTGGTTGTCAGTTAAATTTTTGAGCACAAAAAAAAAGTGAGAAAAAAAACAGGTCCTGTTATCTTAATAGGGGGAGAAAAAAGATGTTTCTGTGAAATAGTTTTCTCTTACAATAACAATAAAACCAAACAAAAAAAAAAAACATTTTCTATCCTTTGCTTTCAAGTGTAAACAAAACTTTTCGATTTTGTTTGGTTAAGCACAACCATGTCACATATGCCTTCACAATGTGGCAGCGATAACAAACCTCCAAGACTATCTCAGACGCTTGTTGTGGCGCATTCAGCCGGTTTGTTTGTTTGTTTAACATAATGTTTGTGGTTATTTTTGTTAAAATTTCGATAACATTTATAGAAACTACATGGAAAATAAAATCACAATAAAAAAAGGGACTTTGCAACTGAGACTGAGAATTTTAAATAGAATATGACAGCCAAATGGCATCTAGAGCAGTAGTATCCAGGAACTGAAAGAGTAGGAATGTTTTAAACTGTAAGGAAGCGATTGAAAATTTCTTCAGTTATGATACAATCTGCATTACTAGGGTAGCTAGAATCCAGGGAGTGAGCGACTATCATCATAAGAGATAATCGTGGAAAATTCAAAGTCTTTTGGGGCATAGATATCCGACTTGCATTTGTAGTCTAAAATATCACAAGAATATTTACAAAACAGGCGAAATTTTTAGGATTCTCTGGGGCAAGATTACAGATGCACTGTAACAGTGGTAAATAAACGCGAACGTAGGGCGTGTAGCTTCTTTTTTTTTACCAGAATGAACTTTACTGCCTTCTTTGGAGAGTCCTATAAAGCAAGGAAACTCTAGAGGCATACAACAAAGTGCAGCAAATTTCCATCCTCTTTGTAAAATATCGTTGTGGAATATCGTTGTAGAGGCACAAGTTCGATGAGCGGCAACGATGTAGTTTTGGCGACTTAGGTTGTGTAGGAGGTTAGATCTTTGTGGTAACAGGCTGTGATTCGAACGCAATCACGCCTGAAAACTTGTAACAAAATGCTGCTTTTGGTGTAATTTAGATGGCAATCTTAGCGAAATGAAATTGGTGGTTTTACTCAGATAAACTATTTTGGGGCGTTATTTTAGACTTCAAACTCTCCTGGTGGAACCATATAATGGAGAAGGTAAAGAGACTGGCAATAATGTTTTACACTTCTAAACGGGCCATGAGAAGTGCTTCCTGGAAGCATTCAGAGTTTCTTATGAAGCGACTTAGTCTGTGAAAGTCCATGCCTGCCAATTCGTTTAGATCGCCTATGTGGTAGACATTGTTTTCTTGGACATAGTGGTAGAAGAAAATCTCATCCCCTTTCTCGTCACTACAGCATTGTAAATTATAAGCTTCTTAGATAATGAAAGTGATTCCACAAGTAAAAAATTCATTGGAAAGTTCGATTGTTTTGGCGTATCTGGCCAGTTCACTAGCTCTACAGTTAGCTGTAATGTTACTTTGTCCTGGTACCTATGCGATATGTAAATTATGCCGTTCCGCTACCTAGGCCATCTTAGAATTTGAATGTAGTGCTTTGCTATTCGCCTGGCCATCAGAACGTATGTGAATATCCCGTCTTAGGTTATTTGCATCTTTAGTAATCCTCTGCCGCAGCTTGTATTGATGATACCAATACGTAACACGCTACTGTGATTCGGCGGTGTTATGGACTCTTCTACTCTAATTGTTGTGGTGGTGTTCCACCATCTACAATTCCATACAATTTGGATTCAGGAACACTGCATAATTTTTCTAAACCTCCTTAGCCGGAATGGATGTACTGTATTTCCTTGAGGGATCGTATTGCGGTATCCCTTAATCATTACGGCCGATAGTTCCAAAATTCCTTAAGGATTTTAATTTAACTAGTATTTCATTGCCCTTACATGACATGCCCTTACAATAGAGATCAATGGGGAAAATATATAAAATTATCAGGCAGTATCAGGTTCAAGTTTATTGTCTTAACAAGGAATTCTCACCATACTAGACATCCGTAGGAAGATACATAAAATTATAGGACAGCAACAGGTTCAAGTTTGTTGGACACCAAGGGTGCCTGACCACTTCTTTATAGTTCCTATGAATCATTCTCTGTTGCAGGCCTCATTATTATCCTCCTTAGTGCGAACTCATGCTTTCTGTAGAACCTATTATTGGAAAATATTAAAAAAAATGGTTTTCTTTGGCCTCTGTAAGTGAAATATTAATGATGAGTCTGTTTAAGATTTTTATATCAACTTAAAATATTTTTCTATTTAAAAAACTCTTAAAATATTAAAAAAAAATTTTAAGAAATAAATTTTAAAATCTTTGCTAGGCGTTTGTTTGACAGACGTCTTTATAGAAATAAAACATTTATGTTAAAAATCTAACCAAGAGGCCAAAGTAAAAGCCTATTTTTTTTTTGCCGATAATATTTTTTTTTTTTCTTTGTTTTTGTTTTTTTTTTTTTTTTTATTTCTTTTTTTTTTTTTTTTTTTTTTTGTTTTTTTTTTTTTTTCTTTTTTTTTTTTTTTTTTTTTTTTTTTTTGTTTTTTTTTTTTCGTTTTGTTTTTGTTTCTTGTTGGTTTTTTGTTCTTTTGTTTTTTTTTTCTCTTTTTTCTTTCTTTTCTGTTGCTTTTTTTTTTCGTGTTTTTTTTTTCATAATAGCCAGGCTATAACTTGGTTATGATGTCATTTAAAATAAAACCTTAAATAAAAAGGGGACTTAATTTTTTTCTTTCTTCATCTTTTTTTCTTTGGTTTAAAATCATAAAATTGTCTAGAGATTGTTGTTGAAACGAACTGGTAAGCAGTTTAATTTTTAGAAATCTAGTCTGAGTAAGTAGAACTCGTTAAATTTACATAAATTTTGTTTGTTTACTGGTTGTTGGGAAATCCTATTGTTGAAACAATTTCACAGTTTTGTTCGTTTTTTTTCTTCTACGTTTTTTTTTTGCTTATCAAAGAAAATCACTCACGCACGCATACATTAACATAAAAATCTTATTAAAAAAAAAGTGAAAAAAAAGGAGAGAAAGAGAGCCTTACTTAGATAAGAAATGTAAACAAAAAACATTTTTAAAAGGAAACAAATATTATGCCAAGTATAATATGTATGTAAAGTACAAGTGTTTCTATGTATGCATGCATGTATACGTATGTATATGTATATGTATGTCTGATAAAAATAACAGGCTATCAGCAGTGTAAATCTCCATTTTGCGAGAAGAGTATTAAAGCTATACTCACACATAGCTTTGCACTCTATGCCATATACACTGTTACAAACATTATTTTCCTTTTTCGAATTGTTTTTTTTTTTGATGCTTCTCACTTACTGAACTACGCACATATTTGTTTACACGTAAACACATCATATACCATCTCTTCTGCCACACCGGTTTATTTGTTTTTGCGCTTTTTTATCTCTGATTTTCTGCTACAGTGTTATACCAGGATTACTCTACTAAGAGAGAGAGAGAGAGAAAGAGAAAGAGAGAGAGAGAGAGAAAGAGAGAGAGAGAGAGAGAGTGCGAGTGTGTATGGGTAACTGTTATAATGCTTAGCCCAGTAACATTGTTATGCTTTTTTGCTTTCAAACGGTATTTTATTTCTAATGTTTTCATGTAATTTGTTTTGTTATTGTAACAAAGTATAGACAAGGCAATAACAAAAACTTTTATTTACTTTTTGTTTTTTTTGTATGGTTTTTGTTTTTGGTTTTTCTATCAATAATTTAAAAACTCTGTTTATTTTATTTGTTTTCTATTCTCCCTTCAAATAACCTGTTCTGTCCTGTGTGCGTGTGCGAATTTGTGTTAGAAATTTATTTATTAAATGATGCTGCTTTTATTGTGTTTATTGTGTGCATGTTTAATTATTATTTTTATACTCTCTTCTGTATTCTATTGTTAGTGTTTCCTTTATGGTCAGCCATTTGTTTTTGTTACTCCAGCAACATTGTCTCGTATTGGATTGACATTAATTGCATTGTTTGTTTTTCTCTCTCTTTCTCTCTCTCTCTCTTTCTATTCTTCTACTATCCAATTACAGTTTTAGTATTTTGAACATGCATTTTTAAATGAAAAGTTTGTTTGAGAAAAGATTTTTTAATCTCTCATGTGCTTTTTATGTTTAACATGGACCAGCAGATATTTTAAGATACAAAAGAAGCATTTTAATGGAAAAGTTTAAAGAAAGATTTTATCAAAAACAAAACAAAAAAAAACAAAAAATAAGAAGATAATTCACAAGAGACCATAATTTAGGGAAAANATACTTTAAACATCCTTTAAATGTAGAGAATGTAACATTTTCATATAAAACGAATGGGGGCGGGACATGGCGTACAATGGGTTAAAGTGCTTGACTTCAAACCCCAGAAATTTACGTTCGTATTCTAGAGAAGACAAAAGTATTCCTAAAATGGTTTCCTAATTGTAAAATTACGCCTAAATGCTACTCGAAATAATACAAACAAAAAATCATTTGGCAACTCTCCAGAAAGGATCATAAAGGATGAAGAAACAGTAGGACGCCTTAAGTATATTTTTACTGGCAACAAGAGGTGGCAACTCTAACGTTCTAGAATCAATTAGAGCAGAAAAAAATCATGTTAATTACTTAATCTTTCAGCGAGGATTCCAGCCCA
>QOCX01006747.1:0-10959 GCA_005959815.1 Sarcophaga bullata
GCAGATTTCTGGCAAAAACTCTGAGAGTAAATAAAATTGCCATGAAAAAGTTTCTCAAAAATCTGAGTTGGAACCGACTTTAAACTGTGGGTCCCGCCACTCATGTATAAAATTAACACACACACCATAAGTGGTATGAGAAGCTAGGATGTAATCCTGACTGAAGGGTTGTAATGGCCAATTATGTATGTTTGTATGTCTAGTAGGTAGCATGTTGGCAAAGATCTACTGAGAAGAAGTTGGCGAAGAAACATTTTTTCGTAGTTCGTTTTGCTGGAGATGTCTGATCTGGGGTTTGAACCGAGGCTTGACATCTAATAAGCTAACACACTACCTACTAGATTACGACGACGTCATACAGCATTAGTCAATACAACCCCTCTGCCAGGATTGCGTCCTGGTTTCTTACTTTGGAAAATTGGTTCCTAAAAATCGCTTGTTATGGTCTTAACTTAATTGCCTTGTAGTTTCCATTCGTTTCTGATAGATTGATTATAGAAATTTTCATTGTCTTAAAATGGAAAATTCGTGTTTAGTTCGTAACAATTTCAAGTTAAATTTTCATCTTTATCCCTATCGCCCTATAAATTTATCACTTGATTATTGGATTCATAAGAGACAGCATGAGCATGCCTTGTTGATGTGGCTATATACCTGAGTTATAAATTAAAGCCACTGGAATTATTTCCTTTAACGGTCTAATGTATGAAGAGTATTGTTCTTAGCGATGTGTATTCATGATGGAATGAAACGACCACTTATGACTTCTCCCCCCACCAACTGAATATAGGGAGAGGAAATTATAAGAAGTATTGAGAGATTGAATGAAATAAGACGTTATTGTTACTCACTTCATCAATTCCAATTATAATATTCTGTTTATGCTGTAGACTGTCGGTTTTATTCTAAAACATTCTCGATTACAATTACAATTTGCTTGTACATGCACAACTACAATTATAAGCAAACAAATAATAGAAACACGTAGTCATATAAGTGTGCCTCATTTCTTAAATTGACCCCTTTAGGCAAACCTACAACCATGTTTGATAGCAATAACAATAATAATAGTAGCAACAACAAAATAATTTCATTGTTAGCAACAACACCATCAAACAACAATTCATAAGAGGCAAAGGGTTAACAGGCATTACAAGCTTAGTAGTGTGTCATGTTGTAAGTTCCCCTTGTAACAAATAATGAGCATTTTAAATATGTTGCCAACATACATACATAGACGATGAACAACATTATTATTTTCATATGTGCAACAAAGTTCAAATTGTTGTCATCATCATGAACATCATCATCAACATCATCATCCTCATTATTCTTACATTTATTGAAGCGAATGTTGCTTTCATAACACTTTTTCTTCCCCCGTTTGGAATTAAGGAAAATATGAGAGGCATTCAAGAGGCAGTAATGGCAGTAAAGCCAGTTACATATGTATGTACGTTTGGGAAAAAAACATGAGCATGTATGTTATTAGTGTTAAATTAAAGGCATTCGTACACTGACAAACAAAACTGTTGTAAGGATACAGATTCGTTAGGCTGCTTTTGTTGAGAACATGCTCACAAATACCACCGTTAAAGCTATTCAGGCTTTGCCACCATACTTGTAGTAGTAAGGGTAGCTTGATTTGAAGGTTTTTCGAAAAGTTTTCTTCTTCTTTTTTTTTATCACAATCACTGATGAGTTTTCATCACAAATGAAGGATATTTAGGTCAACGATTTTAATGTGTAAACTTTGATATTTTTTTCTACTTAAGCTTGTCAAAGTTATTAAAAATTTGAAAATTTATGGGGAAAAAATAAAGACAAGAAACATAACTGCATTAATGATAACACCAATCAAACAGCACATATGTAGCTACATAATGAAAAGGGTGTTGAAATGAGAGTGGCTTGTTATAAGACAAATATTGTATAAGGATAGTAAGAGTTCACAGTTCATAGGTTAATGAGAAAGGGGGTTTCAATATAAGCTTCAAAAGAATTTTATTAACATCCCTTCCAAATAATATTAGATTCTGCTGTAGACACTGTAATTCAATAATTTCTTTGGTCTGCAGTAACATAAGACTTTTTATATAAAAATTTTGCATTCGCGTGCATACTTAAAACACACAATTAAAATGGAATTTAATAGCAGTGGGCACCACTATACTGTGCCCTTTTTTATATACTTTTCTAGTGTATTTTACTTGAACCCCTTTTTCTTATAATTTAACCTTCAATGTTGTGCTCATTTTCCAGCATTTCTTACTCAAGGTTTTGATTAAATTTCTTAAAATATTCTTCATATTAGCGAGAACCTCCTTTTGAATATTGTACAGCTGCTTAGAAGAAATTTAAATAAACACGGCTCGCGGTAAGATAATTTAGAAAAATTTATTAAAAATAATTTCATTTTATGGTTTGGAAGGGTAACGAAAAGGCATATGATTGCAAATCCTTAATTTGCCTTACAATTATCCTTTATTTTTAATAATAAATCACTTCCTTTTTCATATACATGCGATCATATCTCCTTAGTTTAGAGGCCGTTGTAGAGGCATGTAAGAAGTGCTTTGCTTTACTAGGCCAAAGCTCGTGAGCCCAAAACTGAGCTCTGATATTTCAAAAAAAGGAAAGAAGAGAGAGATATAAAAACTACATCTTTTTTTGTGACCTCTCGTCAACAATCTTCTGGCAAAAGCCTTGAAAGAGAAGAGAAATGTCATTTGCTTTCGAAATTGAACTGTAGATCCCGTCACTCATGGCTAAAATTAACACAGACAACATAGATGGTATTAGAACCTAGGCTGTAATCCAAACTAAAGTTGCTTTATTTGATTGAATCATAGACCTTTGAACAAACAATTTCTCTTTGCAACTGGCTAAATTGGGTTGAATTCTCACGTTTATATTTAAGTTAGTTAAACGCCTACATGACAGGACTAAAGTAGATTTTAATAACAGCCTACATTAAACACTTTTGTATAATTGGTCCTCCTCTGTAATATGTATTGAATTTCATTGCTCTAGAATGCTGTCATAGTATAAAAGTACGAGGCACACTTTAGTCAGGCTTATGTCCAAGCTTCTCACAGAAGCATGAGTGGAAACTGAAGAAGCTTTTCTATGGAAATTTATTTGCCCAGTTTTGGCTTCGTTCTCACTTGTATGATTTATATTTTATAGGCACATACTCAAGGGCAGACATCTTTTACAAAATAACGAAATAAGAAAAAATATTTCTTCGACGACATTCTCTCAACAGATTTCTGGCGAAAAACTCTGAGAATAAATAGAAAATTGCCAATGAAAAGTTTCTCAACAAAATCTGTTGTTCGCAGTCGACTTTAAATTTCAGACGACTTCCTCTCGACGACTTCCTCTCAATATTTTTCTGACAAAAACTCTGAGAGTAAATAGGAAATTGCCAATGGAAAGTTTCTCAACAAAATCTGTTGTTCGGAGTCGACTTTAAACTTCAGACGACTTCCGCTCGACGACTTCCTCTCGACGACTTTCTCTCAACAGATTTCTAGCAAAAACTCTGAAAGTAAATAGAAAATTTCCAATGAAAAGTTTCTCAACAAAATCTGTCGTTCGGAGTCGACTTTAAACTTCAGATGCTGCCAATCATGTATAAAATTAGTACACACAACATAGGTGATGTGAGAAGCTAGCTTGTAGTCCTGTTTGAAGGGTTGTAATGTCCAATTATATGTATGTATATAAGCCAAGACTCTTTGGTAAGATTTTCCACGTAATCAAAGGATAAAAGCCAACAGATTAAGAATGACGACGAATCCATATTTCGGCGCCTTGATTAAAACTTCCTTAGCCTTGTTAATGGTTTTGAATTGAGAAGAATAAAATAAGTATGGAAACGATCAATTAATGCATGAATTGCTTGTTCATTAAACCGACTATATTGTTCATAAAATGAACCAAGTGCCTCTTTAAACTTCGCAAGCAGATTTTTTTTTGAAGTAAGTTTTCTTAATTTTGTAACGTTGTGTGGCCGTAAAACAATTCCTGATAAATTGTCAGGCCTGCACTGAAATGGCAACATAATTTAACATTCTTATGGGTATCGAAGGTAAAAAAAAAAACTAAAAAAGATCACCCTATAAAAGTATTCTCCTTGGAAAACATTACCTTTTAACTGACTTAACAACCTTTTAAGTTTTCCTACGTCCTTATTGAAGGTTCAGCTATAAAATATTTTCAAAATATAACAACATCTTCTGCTGATGGTTTCTATGGACAAATAATAGCACTAAGGTTTAGAGTTACTTACGTACGCGTAACCCTTTTCAATTTCAAGAAAACTTATTTAAAAATTCCAAAAAGAAAAAATTTAATTTTTTAAGCTTAAAATTCCTGAATTTAATTTAATTCGATAGAAACAAAATTCACATGCAAATGGCAAAGAATATTGCAAAGTATGAGGCCAACATAAAGTAATTTCACCATTAAGATCTTAAATAGCCATTTATTTAGTGAAAGTCATAAACTGACAGACTGACAGGTTAACAGACATTTATTTTGATTTCCTTGTCTTTTGACCTTCAGACTCAACATTTGATTTCTTTTGTTTGATTTCATGAAAAATGATAAAAAAAAACAACAAACAAGGAAAACGACGATAAGACAGACCATCTACTCTTACCAAACCTCTGTTAAATGAAACATCACTTAAGATATTCAAAAGGAAAGGACAATTTTTCTGGCAACTGTAAATTGTCTGTGTGTGCGTGTGTGTGTGCGAAATATTTCTTTCATTTTATCTTTACAATTTTGCATTGTTGTTGGCATATTTTGAGAAAGTTTTCCGTTTGTTTAGCCATAAAGTTTCACTTAAATTTTCCTATTTTTTTTATCTCTATTTTCCAGATCATGCCCACAATGTGTCATACAGCCTCAATATGGCTAACGGTGGCTTTGGCAGTGCAAAGGTATGTTGATGTTTTCTTTTTTTTCTCCAATTTAACATTGGTTTTTCCTATGATTTCTTGCCTTATCTTTAGAAGAATTAAATTCAAAATTAAAATAAATTTTTTTTTTTAAACAATTTTAAACTGAGGCATATGCATACCTACGATGTTACATATCTAGCTGCAAGGCACCTTATCCTTTAGGAATTGTTCTCAAATATTTGAATTAAATTTTAAAAATTAAAACAAAAAAAGAAAGATAAAAACCAGGTCAATTGTAAACGACATAAAGAGGAAGCTTTGCTAACAAACTTTTATTGTATCAATTGTCTTCACATGTGCTGGATATGTGTGACAGTAATAGAGAAGAAAACAAAAACTATTTACATTTTTCTCACACGTGTGACTTGTGAACAAGTTAGCTACATATATACATTCGTACCTTTGACAATTTCTGTCAAAGAGTTTGATTATCATACAAATACACTCGTACTACATGTATGGTAGTAATGATGGTAAAAATTCTTGGAAAATTGTCAATAAAAAAAGAAATGAAAAATTCCGAGTATGTTCCATACTCTTTTAAAATGTCAAAAAAAAACTGCAATAGTTTGCACTTTCTTTTTTCTTAGGACTGTAGGACAGTCATATACACTGAACTTTTATTTCTCTTGAAACCTGTGTGAAAAGACAAGAGAATTGTATAAAAAAGTTTTCAATTGAAATGAAAATGTAAAAACAAAGAAAAATTTAAATTGAAAACTGGAAAGTGGAAACCGATAGGTACACTTCGGCAGGCTCATAAAAGTTTGTTCACAAAATAACAAAAGGACTGCTGAAAACAAGCTCTATTCTGTGCTTGATAAAATGGAAAATCGAAACAAGGTACAAAAAAAAACCTTATTGGCAAAAGTTTATTGACAAAGTCAAACCAAATTTTGTTGTCATTTACGTTCCACGTGCATTAATAGTACAACCGCGTTTTTCCTATGCATTTTAATACCAGCTTAGCTTTGAGTGTCAATATCAATATCAATTTCGTATAGTTTAGGCTCTACCGTATCTAAGGCAATGGAATAATACGGTACTGGTTTCAACCTTGATTTGATTTGTATTTGTATCTTTGAGTCTTTAACTATAACCACATAACAGATCCAAATAATATACAACAACGAACAATCTGTCGTTCAAATCTCTCATGCATTAGCAGCATCAATGGCATGCAACTAGGAATAGATAGAACAATGCATTCGACTTCAATATAATTTCATATGCCATAAGAAACGCAATACTGTAATGGATGAACATTCGATTTAAGACATAAGTCCACAGTCCACAAGAGCCTAGTAATATTCCTCGTTACTGTACCATCTCTGGTCCATATGTAATGCAACCCATAGAAGAGTTGCTATTAAATGATTCGACATTTCATACAGAACTTCCCGGCATTAATACTCTAGAACAGTTCTCGGTATGACGTTTGTGAGCGGTATGGTTGTCTAAAAAAGTCTAGAGATTTTTCGGAAGAATCCCATCAACCAATAAACACTCCAGAACTTTAAATATGCTCATGAATACTTTATATAAATATATCAAACAGCCTACACTGTCCAAAATTATGAAACTATCGCCCTTAGTTGAATCGGAAAATTAAATTTTCGTGAATATGGACTGTTTTATTTCACCGTTTAAAATACTTGCGCTATTACTCTTTGCAGTTGTTTATTTACTCTCCGAGTTTTTGCCAGAAAATAGTCAAAGAGGAAGTAGTCAAAAAATATTCTTTCATGCCTCACATTTGGTTTGAACCGTGGCCACACGTCTAATAAGCCAACACACTATCTACTAAACTATGGCTATTTGAAAAACAAAAAAAAAAACTACCAAAATGAGCTACAAGACTCGGTTGGGGTAATTTTCCAACCTGACAAAGCATTAGGCTGCAAGCTGCTACCCTAATCACTGCATTCATTAGACATGGCTCCTTCCGACTAGGATTTATTTTCATCGCTGGGGCATGCGTTGGCTAAACAATACTTTGGTTCTTGCGAGGAAGTCGCAATTTGGGAAACTAATTGGTTGGCTTCAAAAGACGAACAGATTTATTGACGAGGAATCCACAAATTGCCTGAAAGATGGAAAGAATGTGCAGCTAGCCATGAGGAAATACTTTGAATAAATCGTTTTTAATTTGAATTGAATGGTGCACGTGGTACCATAGGAAACCGGGTTCGTTTGTATACTCTAACCTGTTGATTGAGGTCTCAACTGAAGCCTCTATTAGGTCCAAGCCCTCAAGCTATTGGTTAAAACTCCAACTGACGCTTTTATTAGCTCCAGACTCTTACGATGATGGTTGAGGTCTCAACTGACGTCTCTATTAGTTTCAAGCCCTCAAGCTGTTGGTTGAAACCTCAACTGACGCCTCTATTAGCTCCAGGCTCTTAAGATGATGGATTTAGACCTCAACTCACATCTCTCTATTAGCTCTAGACTTTCAAACTGATGGTAGAGACCGTAATTGACGCCTCTATTAGCTTCAGTGGCTTTACGACACAACATCCAGAATAATTTTATTTATTTTGGCGAATGCCAACTGTGACATAAAAACGCATTACTATTGCTGTAGACAACTGGCAACATTACGGTACGATTTATGATGGCATCTCTGTACATGCTAAACTCAGTTCCCATGCTTTAATATTTTAAATTATTGCTTTTCATAAAATATAAACGTAACAGCTCTTTGATATTATCAACTGAGTTGCTTAAAATTATGGCCAATGAATTGCAATTTTTATATTTTTTTTTATAAAGCTTTCAAAATTAATTACCAACCATAACTATAAAATATAAATCGCAATAAAGAATACATAACTACACAATACTTTATTATGACATTTCAAATGCAAAAGAGAGATGAAAAAAAAGGAAAGAAAAGGAAAGAAACAAAGAAAAGAAACAAAGACATTCCATAGATAATCTGATAATAAATGTTTATGACATTCTCATTATTGAACATATTTAGAACAGGATCTTTATAAATGAATGCTGCTTGTCATCGATAAAGTGGCTGGCTGGCTGTGTCATGTTCGTGAGCGCATATCTGATTGTCTACTTGGTTTACTACGCTGCCTCTTAACTGTTTCACTCAGTCATTCATTGTATGAAAATATACGTGCCAATAGACTTGTTACAAGACAACGGAGTAGAAAAGGACACTCTTCGGCAAATTATTATTGACAATAATTTATTCAATAAGAGTTTTAACTTTTCTTTTTTCTTTTCTTTTTTTTTATCTATTGTTTGATGCTTAAGTTCTTGATTGTCATTGAATGGAATTTCATTCTTCATGCTTGCATTACTGTTGCGTAATGTAATTGCTATTGTCATTCATTGTTGTTGAACAGTTTTAGTTCTACACTACAATGTTAATGCCATTGGATGAATGGATGAATGGATGGATGATGTTTCATTGAATTATTGAAAAAGAAAATGAGCATCAGATTTAGTTTGCAAAAGAAAAGAAAAAAAAGAAAGAAAGAACGTGTTGAAATCAGCACACAATCATAGTCCATCATAATCCTAATAAACTTAAGCATTACGAGTGTAATTCACTTGTAAGTTATCATATTATTGATTATGTTTCATTAACATTTTTTATCACTTTCATTATATACTTCCCTTCTCTTTTTTTTTCTAGTGAAACTCTGTCACATACAGTTTATTAATGAAATTCTTTTTCATATGCAATGAATGAATAAATGAAATAATTTTCTACTCTTAAATATGAATGAATGAATATTAAATGATGTACCAGGAATGAAAATATGAAATCTCGTTAATAAATGTTCAATTCATAGGCATTGTCAATTTCAATCAGCTGCCATACATTATTGTGTATAAGGAATTGCATAAATCAGATTACTTTTTACTCAAACATATTACATACATAGCATGATGTACAACATCATGTTGTTGTATTGTATTCTTTTGCAGTTTTCCACTTTAAATTACATTACATCAGGATACTTCACAAAGCCTTATGATTTCATATTAAAACTATTATTGCCAGTGTGCTGAAGGTACATTTTTTTTGTTGCAAGAAATATTCAAATTCCATTGGAGTTCATTAGTTTCATTAAAAGAAAATTCTTTAAAAGTAAATTACATAACGAAACCAAAAGTTCTTGCATTGTATTCAACAGGTTTTATATGAAATTATATTTACATACATGCATACTGTTACGAAAATGGAAATGGTGTAAGATTGTTTAATATTGAAATGTTAAACAAAAGCTACAAAAACAAAACAACGGACTTGTTGACTTCATTAATAAAAATAAAACAACATTAGTAGAACGAAAAAATAAACAACAACAACAGCAGAGATAAACGTAAACAATATACACAAACAACAAGCAAGTAAACATATATGAATGTAAACATATTGTTTACATGTTGTTTACATTCATAGAGTTTTCGTGAAGGCGAAGACTAGAACCTTCGCCTATGAGAACATTCATCAGACTGTTTACATCGCTATATAAAAAGCAAGGCAAAGCATGCAAATTCGGAGTAGAAGTTCAGTCAGTCTTGTGTGAAGACGCCTTGCGTGTGAAGTAAACCAATCGTGATTTAAAGATCTCCGTTACAAAGATCTACAGAATAATTGTGTCGTAATTGTTATTGTTTATTGCAAAGGGCATAAACAAGGGAATAACAAGTAAAGCAATTGTTGTTGTTAGAATCAGTTGTGTACAGTGACACACAAAAGTTGTGTGATTAATAAAGGATTTAATTAAAATTCCAAAACAAATTTATTTTTATTATTATTTGCAATCTACGGGCTCATATTTCAAACCTTTTTAAAAAGTAAAAACGTAACAATACATGCATACATACATGCATAATTGGTCATTACAATCCTTTAGTCAGGATTACCACCTAGCTTCACACAGCACTTATATTGTGTGTTTTAATTTTATACGTGAATGGATGGATGTACAGTTTATGTTGATTTGACAGAACAGAACTGAATAAATGGCAACTAATTTGTTAGAGGTAGCTTCAAAAAAATGGCCATTATCAATCGTGAAAGCTGTTCCTACAGTACATTCTTGAGCTTCCAATGCTGTTTGTTTTTTGTCTTATTCTCTCTAGAGAGTGTTAGACTTTCTTTCCAAAAGTATATGAAAACTTAATGCCTTAAATTAATATCTTAAAGCCCCATAATTTCTGTCGTAAAGTCATATGTTGTTGTTATTTATTATAATCACGTCATAGTATGTGTTATAACAAATTGTGTGTCATATTTCTAGGCCTAATAATTTCTAATCCATTTAAATAATTAATTTTCATTTCATTTCAATACTCATTCTATAAATATGTACGTGCGTGTTCATGCTAAAGAATGCCAATGCTTTGGAAATATTTTCTTTAGGAACTTATTCTTAGAATTTTAATTATTTTATCACTAATTGATGGCTTTTGTGGTTAAATTATAATAAATTGCTATGGTGTCAACTGATTTGGTTAAGGCCTTAATTTATTTGTCTACACCAATGTCCAAGGAATTAGGCTAACAAGTCTGGCAAGCAATGAACAACATAAAAGAAACATGCCTTATGATACTTCAGATACATGCTTGTACACGAGTTTCCATTTTTCTACTTCTTTTTTTTGGGTTAAATTTCTTATGTTTTTGTTTTTGTTTTTGTTTTTTTTTGCAGCTGATTAAATAAAAAAGAAATGGAAACTTTATTAATAAACAATTTGTTTGGAAACTCCTTAAGTATTAGGGATCTTGTAAAAGTAATCAGAATGTTATCTGTACTGGCATACGGCTAAGTTAGTAAATAAATACGCAAAAATCTCGACCTCAAATAAACGGAAAATAAATCAAAAGTCCTTTGATAAAACAGCTTAACAACATAGCGATACATTGCAACAACAATACCAAAAATATTGTTGCTGTTAAAAGCAAAGTTCGGAGAATATGTTTTCTTCTCTTCTCTTCTGTTTA
>QOCX01006748.1:0-10958 GCA_005959815.1 Sarcophaga bullata
CCCACATAATATGATCGATTTTAGCTTTATGCCATGAAAAGTTTTTAGGAAGAACAAATTCACATCTTGTAGGTGAAAACTGGCCACCAAGATAATCCGATATGACGGCGTTAGATGTGTCTAGGCAGATCGTTAATGCGACAGAGTTATTGCCGATAAGCCGCCCCAAAATTTACGAAACAGAGATCCAAAACTATTTCAGAAAGATCGACAGTTGCAAACAATCTAGAGCCAATCATTGAAATTGACCACCCAAATAATCCAATATAACGGCGTTAGATGTGCCTACACGGTTAACGCCTTAACAATATAGAGTTTTTAAACAAATATTTGTTAAGTTAATGCCGATTCGATGCCAGAAAACCAGGAAACAGAGGACAAAAACTATTCCAAAGGATCGATTACTAACCAATCCAGAGANAAATCCAGGAAACAGAGGACAAAAGCTATTTCAAAGGATCGAATACTCACCAATCCAGAGCCGATCATTAAAATTGGCCGCCCAGATAATCCAATTTGACGGCGTTAGACATGCCTAGGCTTGCAATACCTTAACATTACAGAGTTTGAAGCAAACATTTTTCGCCTTTCTGACTGAAAGCTATGAAACAGAGGACAAAAACTATTTCAAAAGGATCACCTGCTGCAATCAATCTAGAGCCAGTCATTGAAACGGGCTGGTATTTCGTACAAGATGGCATTCGCGTCGTTGTTGTGTAGCTTTATGTGCTCATTTTATTGAACTTTTTTTTGGAGGAACTTGTCATATGAATAACCCTCCTTGCTAATCTCTATCACTTAAAGGATTAATTCTTTTTTATTTCAAATCCTTTTTCTTCTTCTTCTTCTTTATGAAATTCCTTTCAACTGATTGCAAAGATCTGCTACAAGATTTTTTTTTAAATGCATTTCTTCTGAAAAAAAAGAAAAAAAATTCAAGTGCCTTCCTTATAAGCTACTCAAAGAGCAGAAGAATGCCTATCATTTTCTTCATCCTTTTTCATAATTATTTGATTATGTGTTGTTGTTGAGTTTCTCTTAACAATACCTTTGAAATCCCTTTTGTACCGAGGGTATGCTTTTTAATAGGCATTCAATTCATTTCGATTTGTTTTATTCCCATGTCTTAAGAAGCAAATTTTTGTTGTTTTTGTTTTGTTTTTGTTTTATTGTTTCCTATGTTGTTGTGCCTTTTGTGTGTGTTTGGATGTTTTTAAGGATTCCTTTTTGCTGATTTTGGTGGTTTTCCCACCAAACGTTTTTCCCACAAGTTGGCAAACCTTGACAGCCATAGTAACCGCGTTTTACGAAGAACACAATGGGATTGTCAGCAGGTAGTTAAAATGAAAGGATCTCAGATTTCGTGTTTGCCTGGCAATAATAGTTAAGGAATTTGATTGAATACATCTAAGTTTATAGAATAATATTGATTAACGATGTTCTATAAACGCTCAAACAGATTTTTATTTCTCATTTTCTTTTTTTTTGTTGATGCACGCTTCAGCGTTGTAGAGGAATACGACAGTGTCCTTTGTCCAGCCTGAAAAAGAAGACCAAGGGCCTTTACACGCCAATCAGATGGACATGAATATTTCTTACTGTCGTGTAAAAAGTTCTTGCGAGAGTACTGTATGACTGAAGACACTCGCCATTGGCTTGATTGAACCTTATCCGTATGACTTAAGATCTTGTCAGTCCACTATCGATTAGATGTTTACCGCACTTGAACTCTGGTAATGAAAACATGCAAGTTTTCAGACAAGGCGGTCCTTTATCAAGATCTTCTCCATGTCATCAAGGGAATGCTCATCCCAATCTTATCTACATTCTTAAAAAAAAGTAGAGTTTCTTGCGTATGTCGATGACTTCCACAAGCGAAATGTAAACACTGCTATAGAAAGAGGGTCTGTCTAGATAGATTTGCTAGTAAATGAAGGCAACCCGAAGTATATGTTGTCGACAAGTAGGGACAACGCTGCCAACGAATTTAGTTATGTTGGCTTCTCGGTTACTAGCAAAAAAATAACTGGGAATGATTCAGTCACGTGAAGATTATGTGGTCAGTTCACATGAAACCGTGAGAGTGCAAACTTTTTCTCATGCCACATTTGAGTGAATGATCCAGTCACGTGGAAATGATGTGGTCAATTCACATGAGACCCTGAGAGTGCATTTGACGCCATCAAACTTTTTCTCATGCCACATTTGATATTCGGCCCAAGCAATTTGAGTGAATGATCCAGTCACGTGGAAATCACATACATAACATTGCACCTACGTTATTATTATTTAAAAAAAATATTTTTTTTTTAAATTTTGTTCATTTATTTATTTATTTATAAAATAACAACTACAATTACAACTACACAAAATACAACAACATTGTGTAATAGTAAGTGTGGTTTCCTTGTTTTTTTTTTTCGGTTGAAATTTGGCACACTTTCAATAGGCGTTTTTGGAAAATGTTGTTAGTTTTTCAATTATTTTTATATGAATAATTAATGATTGTTGTTGTTGTTAGTGTTGTTGCTCCAAAGAACATGACAGAGAGTATTTAAATTTTAAATTATAATTTAAAATCATAATGACATCATCGTCATCATCATCCATCTAATAAAAGTATACAAATGCAGCAGAAGTTAGGTTATATCCGATGCGATGCTAGTCATCACTAAATACGCTATAATATATAGGAGAGCCAGATCTGGCAGGTCCACAACGGTGCTTTAAGAAAGGTTACTGAAGCCTCTATAACCACACGGCATAGTAATCACTTTACGCCAGCCTGTACGATGTTGAATGCCAAAAACGCCTTCAATATTCTTAGATGAAGCGATGTATTAACGGGAAGATGGCATGAACACTGTAGATGGCATTGTAACTAAGCCCGTAATAGCTGTCAGCTACATATGGAAGCAGTTTAAAGGGAGAGATTATGGCTTATTCAAGGCACCAGTGATTTAAGAAGACTCCACAAGAAAAAGTTTGACGGCGTGAAATGCACGTTTCACGGTCTCATGTGCACTGATCACATCATTTCCACGTGACTGGATCATTCACTCAAATTGCTTGGGCCGAATATCAAATGTGGCATGAGAAAAAGTTTGATGGCGTCAAATGCACTCTCAGGGTCTCATGTGAATTGACCACATCATTTCCACGTGACTGGATCATTCACTCAAATGTGGCATGAGAAAAAGTTTGCACTCTCACGGTTTCATGTGAACTGACCACATAATCTTCACGTGACTGAATCATTCCCAGTTATTTTTTTGCTAGATAACCGAGAAGCCAACATAAACTAAATTCGTTGGCAGCGTTGTCCCTACTTGTCGACAACATTATACTTCGGGTTGCCTTCATTTACTAGCAAATCTATCTAGACAGACCCTCTTTCTATAGCAGTGTTTACATTTCGCTTGTGGAAGTCATCGACATACGCAAGAAACTCTACTTTTTTTAAGAATAGTAAGATTGGGATGAGCATTCCCTTGATGACATGGAGAAGATCTTGATAAAGGACCGCCTTGTCTGAAAACTTGCATGTTTTCATTACCAGAGTTCAAGTGCGGTAAACATCTAATCGATAGTGGACTGACAAGATCTTAAGTCATACGGATAAGGTTCAATCAAGCCAATGGCGATGTCTTCAGTCATACAGTACTCTCGCAAGAACTTTTTACACGACAGTAAGAAATATTATGTCCATCTGATTGGCGTGTAAAGGCCCTTGGTCTTCTTTTTTCAGGACTGGACAAAGGACACTGTCGTATTCCCCTACAACGCTGAAGCGTGCATCAACAAAAAAGAAAATGAGAAATGAAAAATCTGTTTGAGCGTTTATAGAACATCGTTAATCACATATTATTCTATAAACTTAGATGATATTCAATCAAATTCCTTAACTATTATTGCCAGGCAAACACGGAAATCTGAGATCCTTTCATTTTAACTACCTGCTGACCAATTCCATTGTGTTCTTCGTAAAACGCGGTGTACTATGGCTGTCAAGGTTGCCAACTTGTGGGAAAAACGTTTGGTGGGAAAACCACCAAAATCAGCAAAAAGGAATCCTTAAAAACATCCAAACACACACAAAAGAGCAACAAACAATAGGAAACAATAAAACAAAAACAAAACAAAAACAACAAAAAATTTGCTTCTTAAGACATGGGAATAAAACAAATCGAAATGAATTGAATGCCTATTAAAAAGCATACCCTCGGTACAAAAGGGTATTCAAAGGTATGTTAAGAGAAACTCAACAACAACACATAATCAAATAATTATGAAAAAGATGAAAAAATGATAGGCATTCTTCTGCTCTTTGAGTAGCTTATAAAGGAAGGCACTTGAATTTTTTTCTTTTTTTTTCAGAAGAAATGCAATTTAAAAAAAAATCTTGTAGCAATCTTTGCAATCAGTTGAAAGGAATTTCATAAAGAAGAAGAAGAAGAAAAAGGATTTGAAATAAAAAGAATTAATCCTTTAAGTGATAGAGATTAGCAAGGAGGGTATTCATATGACAAGTTCCTCAAATAAAGTTCAATAAAATGAGCACATAAAGCTACACAACAACGACGCGAATGCCATCTTGTACGAAATACCAGCCCGTTTCAATGACTGGCTCTAGATTGATTGCAGCAGGTGATCCTTTTTGAAATAGTTTTTGTCCTCTGTTTCATAGCTTTCAGTCAGAAAGGGCGAAAAATGTTTTGCTTCAAACTCTGTAATGTTAAGGTATTGCAAGCCTAGGCATGTCTAACGCCGTCAAATTGGATTATCTGGCGGCCAATTTTAATGATCGGCTCTGGATTGGTGAGTATTCGATCCTTTGAAATAGCTTTTGTCCTCTGTTTCCTGGATTTCTGGCATCGAATCGGCATTAACTTAACAAATATTTGTTTAAAAACTCTATATTGTTAAGGCGTTACCGTGTAGGCACGCTCTACGCCGTTATAGCGGATTATATGGCTGGTCAATTTCACTAACTGGCTCTAGATTGTTTGCACACTGTCGATCTTTCTGAAAATACTTTTGGATCTTATGTTTCGTAAATTTCGGGCGGCTTATCGGCAATAACATCTCGTCGCATTAACGATCTGCCTAGACACATCTAACGCCGTCATATCGGATTATCTTGGTGGCCAATTTTCACCTACAAGACGTGAATTTGTTCATCCTAAAAACTTTCATGGCATAAAGCTAAAATCGTCAGTATTAATGTGGGTTCTGACACCATATTTCGGGAACCACATACCGCCTAGTTCATAGTCTTCAATTGCAGGCCAAAACAATGGTGGCCATAGTGCTCTCAAATGAAAATAACGTTGAAAGATCTGGAGTTGCTATGATCAACGCCATGTAATGCCTCTTCTCTCTTAACACAACTTACGATATCATCTACAATTGCTGGTGTACAGTTACTATGATTGAGAGAATCCTGCTTTTACACCAATGTTGATGGAAATAAATAAACGATGCTGCCGATGCTGACGATCTGACGTTTAACGCCGTCAAATCGGATTATCTTGGCGACTAAGATACGTTAAATACTTTCTGAAAGCCAAAATCGGTGGGTATTATGTGAGTTAATGGGCACCGTCTTTCTCAAACCATGTACTGCCCAGTTCATAATCTTCAATTGCAGGCATAGTGCTTGATTTGTTATGCATCGGTGTCATGTCAGCCTCTTCTCCCTCTCAGAACGAGGACTTGACGATAGCATAGAGACTGATGTGTGGACAGTTAAAGACATTGCGAGCATGCTGATTTCACACCATATTCTCGATTATGAAAGATGGTAAACGTTGCTGCCGTCATGAAAAAACAATGGAATGGTGGAAGTGTGGAACTCTATTAATGCCAGTTTCGTCTGATGCGAAATAAATCTAACGATGCTGTCGTCATGAAGGAGGGTGAAAAGTATAGAAACTCTTTAGTCAAAGCAGTTCATCCACTGGTGATCGAAAGCAGTCCTTGAAATCTGATGAACGAAAGTACTTATAATATCCATGACCTAATAAGACTTCTACATTAGTAACTGAGTCAGTGGTACTGGTGGCTTTTTTCCATTAGAAACTCCCCGTCTATCTCCCAAACTAATTTTTATTTTCCGTGCCTCATAACGTGACCGCCAGCGCCTTTGTATTACCTCTTGTCGATCACCTTCAGGTCCTCACTCCTTTCGGCTATTTTTACAAGGATGACTTACTTTTATACCTAATAATACCCGGAGCTAAGTCTTCTAACAACAACACAAATCTAAGACAAGTATTAGTGGCTTCTTTTCAACCAGTAAAACCTGATTCTTAATCTCCAACTCCAGTTCTTATTTTTCTTTTCTGTAATAAAACTGCCAGCGCCTTTATAATCCTGTTGCATCACCCTTCAACAGAATAACAATCATATACATAAAATATACAAACACATACAACCGTTTGTTGTTGTTGAGAGAGATCTTGAAGGGTGATGACAACAGGATATATAAGGCGCTGGAGTTTTGATTTACAGAAAAGAAAAATAAGAACTTGAGTTGGAAGATTAAGAATCAGGTTTTTACGGTTGAAAAGAAGCCACTAATACTGGCATTGGAATATAGAAGACGTTAGCTCCGGGTATTATTAGGTATAAAAGTAAGTCATCCTTGTAAAATAGCCGAAAAGTGAGGACTTGAAAGGGATGACAGGAGAGCGATATAAAAGTCGCTTTGGCGGTCACGTTATGAGCAGGAAAATAAAAAATTTATTTGGGAAGATAGACGGGGGAGGTTTTCAATGGGAACAAAAGCCACCAGTACCACTACTCCAATTATAATGTAGAAGTCTTATTAGGTCATGGTATTATAAGTACTTCGGCTTCATAGATTTCAAGACTGCTTTCGACACCAGTGGATGAACTGCTGGTTGATAAAGAGTTTCATTACTTTCTCACCCTTCCCTTTCAGACGACAGCATCGTTGATTTACTTTCGCATCAGACGAACTTGGCATTAATAAAGAGTTTCCACACTTCCACCATTCCATTGTTTCCATGACGGGCAGCAACGTTTATTCATTTCATATCGAAATTGGTGTGAAATCAGCATGCCTCCGCAATGTCTTTAACTGTCCACCATCAGTCTCTATGCTATCGTAAGTCTCGTTGAGAGAGAGGAAGAGGCTTAGAGCATGACACGATTCATAACAAATCAAGCACTATGGCCTGCAATTGAAGATTATGAACTGGGCCAGTAATGGTTTTGAGAAAGACGGTGGCCATAACTCAATAATACCACCGAATTTTGGCTTCAGAAAGTATTTAACCGTTATCTTAGTCGCCAAGATAAATCCGATTTGACGGACGTTAAACGTTCAAGACGTCAGCATTCGGCAGCATCGTTTATTTATTTTCCCATCAAACATTGGTGTAAAAGCAGGATTCTCTCACATCATATAACTGTACACCAGCATTTAGCATGATATCGTAAGGTTGTGTTAGAGAGAAGAGGCATTACATGGCGTTGATCATAGCAGACTCCAGATCTTCAACGTTATTTTCATTTGAGAAGGCACTATGGCCACCATTGTTCTTGCCTGCAATTACAGACTAATGAACTAGGGCGGTATGTGGTTCCCGAAATATGGTGGTTCAGAACCCACATAATATGATCGATTTTAGCTTTATGCCATGAAAATTTTTTAGGAAGAAAAATTCACGTCTTGCTTCGTGAAAAATTGGCACCAAGATAATCCGATTCATGACGGCGTTAGATGTTGTCTAGGCAGATCGTTAATGCGACAGAGTTATTGCCGATAAGCCGGCCCGAAATTTACGAAGACAGGAGGATCCAAAAACTATTTCAGAAAGATCGACAGTTGCAAACAATCTAGAGCCAGTTAGTGAAATTGCACCACCCATATAAATCCGCTATAACGCGGTTAGACGTGCCTACACGGGTAACGCCTAACAATATAGGAGTTTTTAACAAATATTGTTAAGTTAATGCCCCGATTCGATGCCAGAAATCCAGGAAACCAGAGGGACAAAAAAGCTATTTCAAAGGATCGACATACTCACCAAATCCCCAGAGCGATTCATTAAAATTGGCCGCCCAGATAATCCAATTTACCGGCGTTAGACATGCCTTAGGCTTGCAATACTTAACATTACAGAGTTTGAAGCAAACATTTTCGCCCTTTCTGGACTTGAAATAGCTTATGAAACCAGAGGACCAAAAAACTATTTCAAAGGATCACCTGCTGCAATCAATCTAGAGCCAGTCATTGAAACCGGCTGGATTTCGTAACAAGATGGGCATTCGCCGTCGTTCGTTGTGTAGCTTTATGTGCTCATTTTATTGAACTTTATTTGAGGAACTTGTCATATGAATAACCCTCCTTGCTAATCTTCTATCAGCTAAAGGATTAATTTCTTTTTATTTCCAAATCCTTTGTTCTTCTTCTTCTTCTTTATGAAATTCCTTTCAACCTGATTGCCAAAGATCTGCTACAAAGATTTTTTTTAAATTGCATTTCTTCTGAAAAAAAAAGAAAAAAAAATTGCAAGTGGCCTTCCTTCTATAAGCTACTCAAAGAGCAGAAAATGCCTATCATTTTCTTCATCCTTTTTTCATAATTATTTGATTATGTGTTGTTGTTGAGTTCTCTTAAACAATACCTTGAATACCCTTTTTGTACCGAGTGGTATGCTTTTTTTAATAGGCATTCAATTCATTTCGATTTGTTTTAGTTCCCATGTTCTTAAGAAGCAAATTTTTGTTGTTTTGTTTTGTTTTTGTTTGTATTTGTTTCTATTGTTTGTTGTCCTTTTGTGTGTGTTTGGATGTTTTTAAGGATTCCTTTTGGCTGACTTTTGGCTGGTTTTCCACCAAACGTTTTTCCACAAGTTCAAGCCTTGACAGCGATGTAACCGCGTTTTACGAAGAACACAATTGGGAATTGTCAGCAGTAGTTAAAATGAAAGGATCCAGATTTCGTGTTTGCCTGCAATAAATAGTTAAGGAATTTGATTGAAATCATCTAAGTTTATAGAATAATATTGATTAACGATGGTTCTATAAACGCTCAAACAGATTTTTATTTCCTCAGTTTTCTTTTTTTGTTTGAGGTGCACGCTTCAAGCGTTGGTAGAGGAATACGACAGTTGTCCTTTGTCCAGCCTGAAAAAGAAGACCAAGGGCCTTTACACGCCAATCAGATGACATTTAATAAGATGTCTGACCTGAGGATTGAACCGTGGCCTCAAGACTATTAAGCCAACACACTGCCTATTAGTATACGGTGATGGCGTACACATTTTCTAAGCATTTAATGGCCGCTTTATACTTAGATAACNCACACTGCCTATTACTATACGAAGATAACAGATTCGTATAGCCATAGTCGTTATAGGCATTACATTTGCCTGCCTAGTTCCATGGTAATCGGTAATATCTAAGCTTCAATTATTACGAAAAGGTTCCATAAACGATTTAATATAATCCATGGTGATAATAGAATCCATTTGGTATTCTCATTGTAATTGAGAAATTCTATTAAGAAAGTAAAGCTTAAAATGTTCTTTTCCAAAAAAATCTTTAGTGTGACCAGATGCAATTAATATTTTTCGGGATATTATAGTGTTGTAATCAAACTTTTTCAAACACCAGCAGATATGAACCTGTTTACCCTGGCATAGTTTTAAAATTAAAAGGAATACAAAATACAAGCATAATTAAATATTTATGTTGCTCTCTCTCCATTTCTCTCTCTCTCTCTCTCTCTCTCTCTCTCTCTCTCTCTCTCTCTCTCTCTCTCTCTCTCTCTCTCTCTCTCTCTCTCTCTCTCCGTCTCTATGCACATTAAAATTATTGTAAATCCCTTAATTAATTGTGTTTATTACTGCTCTCTTCCCCCCATTTACTGTCACTTTGCACGTAGTTATGCTCGTTATTTGTGAAATAATTCATTAACTTTGACAATTTTTTTTTTCATACAGCATCTGTCTCTTTGTAGGTCTGCTTGTGTGTTTAAGTGTAAAACAATTTTGTGTAATAAAACGATGCACAACATGATCATAAAAAAAATTCAGAAATTCATAACAACAACAATAACAACAAACAACAAACAAATTATTTAATTACCCACATAACGATGCATTAATTAATAATTTAAAAATAAATTATTGATGTAACACACACACATACATACACACATACATACATTCAATGTTACATGAGCGTACCTATTGTTTGTCTTGTTATCTCCTCCAAAATCACTCAATATTATTGCATTATTTTAGTTGCGGTGTACACACATAATGAGTCATTACAGTGTTCCATTGTATCTTCTATGGGTACCCTAAGATGAACTCTGATTAGGTTTAATGCAAGTCTAGCTCTCCACAGTCTATGCAAATGGGCTTTTTATAACATTTTTGCCTTGCAAATGAATAAAGTTTTGGTGCTTTTGATTACTTTTTTTTAATTTGGCAACTTCTAGAAATTCATGGTCCTTCTATGTGGTTTTGTTATTGTAATTCTGATTATTTTCCATTCAGCAATTTCTTAAAATATCCGCAAGTGATGAACGGATTTGAATGCATTTCTGAATAATCACAGGATTTAGTATTGTTGCCTTTGGATGCCGTGCTACCACTCTAGAGTTTCTGTTGCCTTTGAATGCCGTGGCATCTAAATATTTTCCTCAAGTCATAGTCAGTCTATATAGCTGCTGCAAAATACATTGCGAGTTTGCTATATGCTGTTGCATTTGCTTCCAGTTTCCTAAGATAGACGCTGGATATTGTCTAACTGTCTACCCAAGTGGGTTCATTATCCCATTTTTTGTTTTCTAAACGAATAAAGTTTTGGTGTGTGGATATTAGATTGCCCCTCTGTAGAAGAATGCCTAGTCCAGTATGAATTCTCTTGTGTTTTCTGTTGCACCAGCCTTTACAAGAGCATCAGCTGTGCTGCTC